>WSTJ01000529.1:0-23011 GCA_019623705.1 Ceratobasidium sp. 428 | reverse complement strand
AGGATAGTTATCTTACTTTGCGTTTGCTGACATAGCTTCCACCGAAGTACTTATTTCCTACAACAACTCATCCTCCGTCATTATCTGGTCGGGTCACATCGTGACCGACAAATTTTACAACATGTCTACATGATTGCCAAAGACATGGACGTTGTGGAGCCGGATCCAGATGTCTTATTTCTTACCCCGGAGGATAGCATCCACATCTGCCAAGCGTATTCGGGCTTACTATTTATCTGGCGACAAGGTGGATTAAGTACCAAGAGTATACCCATAGTTTTCATGGACCACCTGACTGGCCATGTAATGGCGGTGTGGATTTCCAACCCATCAGCGACTGGTTGCGAGCTCATACATCTAGCTGCCACGAGCCTGGAGTTTGTGTGGCTGTTGCTCGAACACAGAGGTCAGATTACTGCGGCCGAACACTCTGAACTCATGGCCTATGGTTCACATATCCTCCAGATAATTCGGTTAGTGAGCTTGGGTCGTCTGGTCACATCTTCCTTCGCCGACATTCTTGTGCTAGGGCTATAGACGAGCATATCTCGTCAAAGGACCAGCGATGCGAAATGGCACAAATGCTGTCCAAAACTGAAATCATCGGTCTCACTGGACGTCTCGTGTTGTCGGCTCCATATCAAGGTAGGTCTGGTCGGTTCATTCGTAGATATTGGTCTAAGCATATTCTAACTATCTGATCAACTTTAGGAGATAAGCTCCAGAATACCGATAAGCATAAGAAATTGCTTAAAGAGATATTGCTAATGGGAGGTGCTTTGAAGAAGTCTGTGGTCGCTGCCCCCGAGCTCTTCACAGACTCCAAGGTCGAGTGGGCTAAGATTTTTGCGCACTTAGAGAGCTTAGATACTCAAAACACCGAGATGGGACAAAATAAGGACGAAACACAATACATTCAACTCGCTTTGAGAACTTGGTCACAACATGCTGGCGTGCTACAGGACGCCCAGGAATCTCATAAATGTGCGCACCCCCGCTGTGCACAGCCGGATACCCGTGAAATGGCACTCAGAGTACGCTATATATGCGAGCGATGTAATTCAGCTGCGTATTGCGACTTGGGCTGCCAGCAAAGGTAAGAATCTATCCTACGGCTAGAGTTGTAGGATTGGATCTGATAGTGACACTTCCGATAGGCATTGGGCTATGCAGACCGCTGAATCGCATAGGCGGGCGTGTTTTCCGGTCAATGGTTGTAAAGCTATTGTGGAGTGGTTCCGTCCAGCCCGCTCCTGATCCCTGAGCCCTATCGGGGCTGTAGTTAGACTTGCCCGTGCCTGCGGCGCAATCCAGTCGTTTGCTCTTTCCTCCCACCGCACGCACTCGATCCCGGCGCACTTTCCTCGCTGCAAAGGCTCTAGACAAAGTGTCCTTATTCATTTCTGAGGCAAAGTTCCGAGCTATTAGCTCTCTTCAGGTCGGAAAGATCTCAACATATATGCGCAAGATGGTAAGTAATCACCACAGTTTCGTAAAGAAGTTAGGCTCTAAGTTAGCAGCTGTATAACGTAGCTAGCTCTATCTCTCGCGAGTGTGTATAGCTAGAATCTCTCTTGAACGCCAGCTCGCGGACGCATCGGGAGCGAGCGTGTGACAACGTCATGTGACAGATCCCTTCACTCTCCATTTCTGGCATGTTGATTACTCTGTCTGGTTGCACTAATATTTGACCCCGCTTCCGCCACTGTTCCCACAGACTTCAGCCTAGGATTCCCTTCCGTCGAGTGTCAGTTCAACTAGTGACCAATCCATTGTTCTTTACTACTCTACATGGATGAACAATGGGGGCCTCCATTCGCAGAATACTCTACGCGAAGCTTCGATCCTCGCCCGTTGGATCTCTCAGAAGATGACGAGGACGACTTTTCTTCGAAAGCCCCGTCTATATATCTGCTAGAATCTACGCTTTACAAGAGCGATCCAAGGTGGGTTGAGTGTGGTCTTATAAACTTTTATATGGTTTTCGATGCAATGGCACATTATGTGTTCGAGACCGAATGTTATCACAGCGTGAGTTGCACATATACACTCTACACTTTGCAGTGTCTTTCTAATCAATCAGTCTATTGGGTTCTCAACCCACTTGTATTATGGAATAACAGATATTCGGACACTACTATGGATTCCTGTGCTTTCGACATTTCTTGCACCTATCCTGCTTCTTTACTCTTCAGATGACTCATACACCAACTACACGCCTCGAAACTTTGCACTCGAACGCAGGCTGGAAGGATTTGTCCAACCTCATGGCCGTCATAGCATTGGACGAGGCGGAGAAGGCAATAGAAGATGCCAGCTCGTTTGGGGAGTTCTGTGAAATGTTTACAAACCCTAGCTTTCTGGGGAGCGCGTCCGAGAAAGGCACTCCGGGGAGACTAGCGGGGATCATTATCACTTTACTTTGGAGTAATGCTGATGCGCTCTTGGTATTGTGTTTTCAAGGCTTATTACCTGGATTCTCGTTATTCCTGCTTGTTCTTTCGAAGCTGCTACCAATCAGTCCGGACGAAGGAAAGCAAGTGGAACCACCTTATAGCTTTACAGGATATTTACTTCACTTTGCGTTTGCTGATACAGGTTCCAGCGAAGTATCTTTTGCCTGCAAGGACTCATTCTCCGTCATTACCTGGTTGGGTCACATCGTGACCGACAAATCCTACAGCATGTCTACATGATTGCTAAGGACATGGAAGCTACGGAAGTGGACCCAGATGATCTATTTCTTACGCCAGAAGATAGCAACCTCGTCCGCCGAGCGTATTCGGGCTTGCTGCTTGTCTGGCAACAGGGTGGACTAGATACCAAGAGTATACCCATAGTTTTCATGAACGACCTGACTGGCCACGTAATGGCGGCTTGGACTTCCAACCCATCAGCGACCGGTTGCGAGCTCATACATCTAGCTGCCACGAGTTTAGAATTTGTGTGGCTATTGTTCGAACACAGAGGTCAGATTACGGCGACCGAACACTCTGAACTCATGGGCTACGGTTCAAATATCCTACAGGTGGTTCGGTTAGTGAGCTTGGATCTCCCAGCCACCTCTTACCTCACAGACACTCTTGTGCTAGGGCTATAGACCAGCGTATTTCGTCGAAGGACCAACGATACAAAATGGCACAAATGCTGACTGTTACTGAAACTGTCGGTTTGGCTGGACGTCTCGTGTTGTCAGCTCTAGATCAAGGTAGGCCCAGTTGACTCGTTCGTGGATAACGGTCTGAATATGTTCTAATTATTCGACAAACTTTAGGAAACAAACTCCAGAATACCGACAAACATAAGAAATTGCTTAAAGAAATATCATTGATGGAGGGCGCTATAAAGAAGTCTGCGGCCGCTGCTCCTGAGCTCTTCACGGACTCAAAATTCGAGTGGGCTAAGGTTTTTGCGTACTTAGAGAGCTTAGTTGCTCAAATCACCGAGTTGGAACCGAACAAGGAGAAAACACAATACATTCGACTCGCGTTCAAAACCTGGTCACGACATGCCAGTGTACTAAGGGATGCCCAAGAATCTCAGAAATGTGCGCACCCCCGCTGTGCACAGTCGGATACCCGTGAAATGGCACTCAGAGTACGCTATATATGCGAGCGATGTGGTTCGGCTGCGTATTGTAATTTGAACTGCCAGCAAAGGTAAGAAATCTATCCTAGATTTAGAGCTATGGGATTAGATCTGACGGTGATGCTTTCGATAGGCATTGGGCTATGCAGACTGCTGAATCGCATAGGCGGGAGTGTTTTCCGACTAATAGTCGGCCGCTGCGCAGCAAGATACAATGATGACCGCGACCAAGCAGTCTTGGCTTTCGGCTAACCCAACTGACGTTTGTTTTGTGTATATTTATAGACATTTGCTTGATTCGTTCGAGAGGTCTACTATGTGATCCTATAGTATGTACAAATTTACGCCAGTATGTGCTTGCGTTTTCAAGAGATGCACCCGCATTAGGTATGCATACATCCCGGTGAACGTGAAGCCTAGTAGTAAATTAACGTCTGGACCCTAGCAATGATAGATTCGTGTAGATTCAAGCCCCAGATACCAAACATCGCTCCCAGATGACGCTTCGGAGTTCGTGTACCTGAAAGTTGAAGTTGGCCCAAGACGCCTGGCATACACTCCTATGCTACTAATGTATCGCTAGACTAGAGGTGTTTCATTGGTAGCCACGATTCTTTGTTGCTCCCTTCACCATCTATGGTGCAGGGGGACGACAATCAGCTCAAGTCGCCCGTCGCGGACAGCACTGGTCTGCTCCGATTGAGCGCTACAGCTGAATCATATACGCGCGGCAATATCCCTGGTACCTCTGATGGCCCAGTAACCATGATACCCTACTCTCTTGGTGCATACCCTCCAGCGAAGTTGTGTTTTCTGCCATACGCACAACGCATACAACCATTTTTTATCTTACCGGATACATAAATGGGCAGACCAAAGTTCGCAAACGCATTCTCTCCATAATGTGGATCGGATATCCCGCTCTAACGAACCCGACAATCAATTTTGTATACTAGTTGCATATCTCTGATGACCTCAATATATTCTGAAGAGAGATCACGACAACCGTGACACCGGTGGTTTAATTGTAGAATAACTAATTACTCGAGAACAAAGCCTGGCACTCTTGCAGGCTGAAACAAACAAACAGCAGAATCAAAATGCGTGAGCCAGGATTTAAGCCGTGATTCACCATGAGTCCTTTATCACGTCCACACCAGACACTCTATAACGCTCTTTCAACTTAAATATCGGTCCTAGCCATGTTTCTGATTTATCGGTCACATGCTGAATCTCCGTGGCAGTTCTGGAGAGCGAACCTAAGTATTTATCAAATGTTTGGGAGTCAAGCTGGAGGCGTGTGGATGTTTCGTTGTAGATGTGGCAATGATTCAAAACAACCTTTTGGAGGGCACGCGAAGAGATCAAATGACCAACATGTTCTTTCTCCAGAGTACAATACTTCAAGAATAACTGCTGTACTTGTGGCCAGAGGGTACGGTAGGGCGGGCCAGGGCTTGGATTTGGGTTTGTGGTACTATAAACAGGGTGATCGCCCTGGTAAACCCCGGCATTCGCAAGGTCGGTGAAGCGCCATCCTTGAAGACTCAAGGTCTGTACATGAGGTAGCGAGCCCAGCTGGGATGCAAAGGAAGGGATGTATTTGTTTCTCAAGTGGAGCATTGGAACATTTGACCGACCCAGAAACTCATGCAGTGCAAAAGAGAATATTTGAAAACGCTCTGGCGACTCGAATAGCGAGATTGATAGATAAAGTGAATCTTCTCCAGGATTTATAGTCGCTAATATGGACTCTAACACACTAAGGCCTTCGGATTTTATGTCCAAAACTTTCAATTCACCCAGTAGCACAGGCTTTTGTACATGGCTTGGTAATTCCGAGAACCACGGTATTTCGGCCATCAAGTACTGTAGTTTTGGGCAGCTGGAGAGCAAAGAGGAGAACTCGAGTTGAGACATAGACCAACTTCGGTATCTCTTTGTACTAGTCACTTGTAGTCGCAGGTCAGTCAGGTTATATAGCCTCCAATTGCGACAGGGAGGAATCGTGTTGCAACAATGGAGCGTCTCCAAGGAGTAGAACGCACTCCTTTGGTGCCAACTGGGGATATTAAGCACATCAAACTGGTCAAGCGACATGACTTTAAGGACTTTTGCTCTCCCCGAAGTGGCCCGTAACAAACGCTCCAGGATTGCCGCGTTAGCATCGTTGATATCTAGGGTAATGGAACACACTTGTTGCATGAGGGATGCTATAAAAGTACCTAGATTATCAAGCTCTGGAGCCTCAAAATGGTCGTCATAACTAGCTGGGACGTCGTTGTTGTCGTCATCTTCATAGCTACTTTGATAAGGCTCGTAATAATCATCGTAGTCATTATCGTCATTATAGTCGTCGTAATCACTAGTACATTGAGTGGTTGATTCACGGGAGCGAAACTGGCGAATATAAACAGAGATTGGTGCTCCTCCAGAACGCTCGGCCCATAGCCTAGGGTTAGGATATTGAGGTTGGGTATTGTAAGCTTTGAGGTCGAGATGAGTCCAAAGCAAACGATTGTCTAGAACAAGATTTCGCCATTGTCGACAGACAGAAGCCAGCACAAGAGGACCAGATTTGTCCATCCAGAACTTGTTGCACCAACAGATAGCTTTTGTAAAGATGCGCGAAAGAATCTCTGGCGGCAGCGAGTAAATCGGCGCGATCATCTTGCATAAATTTCGAGCCTCTAGTAGCATGCCTCGTGCTTTTTGAATGTTAGTTTCTCTATCAGCCCAAGTAATGAGTTCTTCGTCGATTGCTACTTGAGCTCTTTCCCGGTCGTTAGAAACGGCTCGTAAGCCTTCTGGAAATGCGCTGCAAGCAGCTCGCATAGTTTGACACGCATCGAAGTATTTTTGAATGGACTCTGAAAGATTATTACGAGCGAACTCAAGGTGCTGTCGGGCTTGGTCGTGAGTGGCAGTTTTGGTGTCAGGGGACCTCTGCAGCGTGTTCATGGTTTGACTAAAGTATAAGCGTTACCTACAGATAGTATCGTTTTACCAGCATACGATTGTACTTACCGCTTTTTTACTCTTCAAAAGGCAGACCGGGAAGGGCTTTACAATCACTCTGCTGGGCCTGGTGTTGTGTCTTCAGTTGGTATGTTAGAGGCGGATATACCGTATGAAAAGTACACGTGACTTCCCAAACCTGAATAAGGGACGTCTCATCAACAACCATCCACAGTACCAACACTTCTTACCTGAGCTAAAGGACATAGCAACCCCAAGGATTTGATTCTTTACGCTACGCTGTGGTAGCTTGCTTGATTTCGTTGTGAATTGGGCATCCGAGTTAAAACATCCTTGCATATCATCTTTACTCACCGGCTGCATTATTTGGCTTGTGGCGACAATCGCAGTTATGGCCGTAGCCCAGGATTCCCCTGATGAGAAGGTGGCCCTTCGTAGGCGGGGGGCTCTCGACCCTGGCCTGATGGTGATTAATCCAGATGAGGATAATATCTCCCGACCCCGTCTCCGTCCTCGAACACAAAGCACCTTGCCTAAACCGCCACCACACCCGCCACAAACACCACAGGAAGATCATGTTGCATCCAAATCTGCCCTAGACACCGACAGCCAGCCCGAGTCGGATACTACAGTTCACCCAACCACCTACTCACTTGGCAATGTCCGAAGGGCCTCCGACAGCTTCTGTGTCATGCAGGTCAGTACTTGTACTCTATCCAGTTGTCACGCTGACTTGAGGCAGCCTCCAAGGGATCCAAGACCACTGCCACCACTGCCGGCTCACCATACCTCCCTGTTTTCTGAGTGTGTTATCACCGTCACCCACAAAGCACAGAATTACATGGTTGACATCACTGGCTACGCGGACGCTCAGGCCATTCGCGAGTGCATTCTCGAGAAGGCATGTGGTACTCGTTTTGCTTATTCCTCGCTCTATTCTTATTTTTGGATATTAGTTACGAGTTGCCGACGACCTCCATTCTAGCCTCGATATTTATTGCACGGGACCTGACGGTGCTATTGTTGGTAGTCCTTTGGACAACGATCAATTGCTCATTGAATGTCTACAATTTGGTGACGATAGTGGTTCGCTTAAGTTTGTTACAAAATATGCCGACCCTCCGATCGTGGTTCCAGCTAGGATTGGTGGTACTATGGTACGACATTCCTTGCATTGTGCATACTGTACGCGCATGTAACTAAGCACTGTTCCGATCACTCTATTAGTGTTTATACGTACAATTAATACACCGCGTACTAGTGAATGCGTTATAAATCACTTGCCCGCACGGGCAATTCTTGCTTGGACCCAAGTGTCGTTGGGTTGAGGTTGGGTCGCGTTTGGTTATGGTAGTAACTTAAAGCGTGGTGGATGTTGTTTACTTTATCGTATGAAAAGTGCACGTGACTCCCAAACCTGAAGGGGAGACATCTGATCAACAACCGCCCACGGCTGCAGTTTGTACAAGCATTTCTTACCCGGGTTAAAGGACCTAGCAACTATTCAATTCTCTACACTCTTGCTGTGACAAACTGCTTGATTTCGCTGTGAGCTAGGCACTCGAGTCAAGATATCCTTGTAGACCATCTCTGCTTACTCGCTGCATTTGGTCTGTGGCGCGGCGGCATTAATCGCAGTTATGGCTGTAGCCCAGGATTCCCCTGAAGAGAAGGTGGCTCTTCGTAGGCGAGGAGCTCTCAACCTTGGCCTAATGGCGATTAATCCAGACGAAGATAATATTCCCCGTCCCCGTCTCCGTCCCCGAACACGAAGTACCTTGCCCAGGCCGCCACCACACCCGCCACAAACACCACAGGAGGAGGAGGATGTTGCGCCTGAATCATCTACCTTAGACAGCGATAGCCAGTCCGAGTCGGATACTACAGTTCACCCGACCACTCAGTCTCTGAGCAATGTCCGTAGAGCCTCCGACAGCTTCTATGTCGTACAGGTCGGTACTTCTGCTCTATTCTATTATCACGCTGACTTGAAGCAGCCTCCGAGGGATCCAAGACCACTCCCACCACTCCCACCACTTCCAGCCTACCATACCTCCCAGTTCTCTGAGTGTGTTATCACCGTCACCTACAAAACACAAAATTATACAGTTGATATCACCGGCTACGCGGACGCTCAGGCCATTCGCGAGTGCATTTTTGAAAAGGCATGCTACTAATTTCGCTTGATCCTTATTCAGTTCTTATTTTTGGACATTAGTTACGAGTCACCGACAACCCCCACGCTGGCCTTGATATTTATTGTACGGGACCTGACGGTGCTATTGTTGGTAGTCCTTTGGACAACGATCAATTGCTCATTGAATGTGTGCAATTTGGTGACGATAGTGGCTCGCTCAAGTTTGTTGCACAATATGCCGACCCTCTAGTCGTGACTCCGGCGAGGATTGGCGGTACTATGGTACGGCATTCCTTGCACTGCGTATCTTACGTCTGTTTACAGTTAAAACGACAGTCAGCTACCGATATAATACAGAATTTAGTTTCGCACGGCTGTCAAGACATTACAGCGAATCTAGACTTGCCAAGTTGCAGCGAGTTCCCTTTCTCATCTGGTGGCTCTGGCGACGTATACCGAGGTCGACTACGCAACGGGCTGCGTATCGCTATAAAAGGCGTCCGGATACTTGACCCTTCAGGTAGTGGATCAGAGCAACAACAAAAGCACCTGAAGGTGAGCATGATGCGAGTTATCTAACTAATAACTTAACTTGTCATCCTTTTCAGCATGCAGCACGCGAGATCCACACTTGGTCGAAGCTCCAACACCCTCACGTTCTAGTCTTACTTGGATTAGTACAATACCGAGGTAGGATATGCATGGTATCGCCTTGGATGAAGAGGGGTTCGTTACGCAATCACATGGAACGAACACCTGGACGAAAGCGATCTCAGCTGGTGAGAGAGATAACTTGAATCAGTCGCAAAAATTAACCCCATGTTGTGCTAGTGCACAAAAATAGCTGGCGCTGTTTCATACTTGCACGAATCTGGCGTTGTGAGTACTACCGTTGGCAACCTACGCCCGAATTGCCTGTTATACTAACTAGACGCTCATAGATACACGGTGATCTAAAAGGCGTATGTTCCTACAACAATATCTCCAGTCGCCACCTAAGGAGCGAACTCAGGATAATATACTAGTGTCCAACGATGGCGAACCATTGGTCACCGATTTTGGCAACGCAGTACTGCGAGAGCGCACACTGAAATTTACCTCTACGACAACGGGACACAAGATATCCAGCCGATGGACGGTACGCTTTCTTGAATCGTATACCTTCAACATCACACTGAATCCTTCCGCCAGGCACCAGAGTTGTTGCATGGTGACCCTTACAGCTTCGAGGCCGACGTATATGCGCTAGGGATGGTGTGTAATCTAGTCGATCTATAAGTTCTCATATCTTTGCTCATTTAAAGGCGCCGAGTAGACTATCCTGGTATACCCATTTTTAGGCTCCTACGCTCAAAATGTCCTAACATGCTTTACAGGAGGTGGTCACAGAAGACGTACCGTACGCTACTATACACCGCGAGGTAGCAGTGATAGCCGCTATCCTGACCGGTGTACTCCCCGAGCGTCCTCAAGCACAAATACCGAGTGCGAACACATTTGGTGACGCTCTTTGGGCTCTACTTAACGAATGCTGGACATTGGACCCGATAAAGCGTCCAACAGCAGCTGCCGTGAGAGATAAGGTAATTAGGCGGAATGATAGACTGCAAACGCTCGCTAAATCAGTAACTTTATAGATGAGAGTGCTTGAGCTCGACGAGCCGATAAGTCGATGACCTTAGTTGGATACGAAGCCCACTTCTCCAGGGACAGGGACAACTATGCGCGCTTGAAGGGCAGTTGGGCGGTCAATTAGGCCCGGATGTATAATAGCAGGGGTAGCGCAACTGCCGATACCGATACTGGTTTGAAGAGCTCGATTCTAAACTAGTGGATAGTTGGAATACCGGCGGCGCTGTAGGCACGAGCATACATGAAGTGATCCTAAAACCGTGGAGTAGGAAGGTTGATAAAGTGTTAGCATCGATATGACAGGGAGCCCGCGTACGAACTGCGTCTATTGTACAACCG
Source organism: Ceratobasidium sp. 428 (assembly GCA_019623705.1). NCBI lineage: Eukaryota > Fungi > Basidiomycota > Agaricomycetes > Cantharellales > Ceratobasidiaceae > Ceratobasidium > Ceratobasidium sp. 428. Next base: position 12,336 of record WSTJ01000529.1, on the reverse strand, counting down.
GCAGGTGTGTATATAAACTAGTGGAACAGATTATACGCGAACACAAGGATGGCATGTACGGTTTACAACAACTCATTACATGAGAAGCTGGACCAATCGTAGCTATGTTTCCTTGGACCGATTTATCGAAGCCTTACGAGCTTCCCAGCGGCGGCAGCAGTTTTCTCAACAACTCGACAAGTCAAACTCGTCCTGGTGCGCCTTTCCAACTCCACGACATCTCCAATCTGTGGCTCTTCGCCTCGTTCTGCAGTTGGGATGGCTAGTCGCATGAGCTTATCGCGTAGGGTTGTTTCCCCCAGTAGTTCTCTGTTCGCGAGGTCTTGAGCGCATACCACCTGAACATTCCCTTGTTCCCAAGAGGCCTTTTGCCGTTCCGAGTACGAGTTAGATGAAGCAATAAATACGTCTTGATTAGCCCCTGTTATGCCGTGTAGATGCTCCGTATATAAGTCCCCATGTGTAATTACGAGACTACGTGGTTCAAGAAGCAGACGAAGAATAGGAGCTGGATCGATAATTTTGCCAGCTTCGGTTGCAGCGTCGATAGCAGTATCACTCGCATCGCTCGGCCGTCGGTACTGGTAGTAGTCCATCACGGTGTGAGACCCAAGAGAAAGCGTCGCGACAACAGGATGGTATGCGGGTCCATCCTGATGAGGCTGTCGAACAGGATGTGAGTGATGTGCAAACACGACAGTGTATTGCCTACTGTGATGCCCTGGCCTGGAAGATACTGAGGCATAGAATGTTGGCCAGTATAGGGTGAACAGGATTGATAGACGAACCTCGTTTAAGATGATATGATTGGCTGTTCCTTGTAAAGTTGAATCAAAAGCGCCCGTCTCTCGAAGCTTCTGAATGATGTTAGGACTGGATCTGTTTCTCAGATACGACACAGACAGCCCGAGCGAGATACGGGACATACAACGACGTGACAAATGCCGGTAAGTCTTGCGGGATCAATATACCGGATTTGGTTAATTCGCCACCTTAGACGGCCTATATAGCGTGCTAGTGGAGATAGAGATGGACCCAAAGCTTACCCCACACTTGTAGCCTGCAGGCCGCCTTCAGAACTCGTTAAATGCGCCCTAAAAACGATCGCTACTCGCCGGCGGTTCGATAAGTTTCTCCATTTCCCGGCTGGGGCTTCGGCAATTTTCCGTAGTAGCACCATTTCTTCGTCATCGCTGATAAAACTTGGAATGTAGTGTACTGGATATGAACCAACTCGGAAGCCACCGAGATGATCCATTGTAAATCGATTTGTCTCTGTTATTCCAGTCTGGGCCGCTCGTTTTGGATATATAAGATGCGCCGAACGAGTATGAGTAAGCGCAGATTGAGTAACGCAAGTACAAGGGCAGACGAGCTAAGCTGAGTGCCGATGGTGGCTGCACTGTGCAGTACGCACTGCCATCCACCGAACCTGTCTCAAGCCATGGCTGACATGATCGCAATTTGATGACATGGGACGACCACGTGCTGCGCTCTCCAGCCGACTTCCACCTCTGGTTGGAGCAAATCTGCGACATCCTGAACTTACAGAATCCCGTACTTAAACTATGATTATTTCTATGCATAAACATTTATTCTTGTAGGAGCTTGTACGTACGAGACCAGGAGAGCTAACTAACGACATTGCGGTAGTGACGATGCAAGAACGCGGTCACAGAATCAAGAGTAACCAACCAACATACAAAAGCAAGAAATATTGAAAAAAGAAGAAACCACCAATTATTGATGCTTGACTTTGCCCTTCGGTTATGTCGTATTCCATCAAGTGTTTTGGACCTTTCTATGGTGTCTGGATGCTGGCCTCCTAGAATGCGCTTTGATGTGTCAACCGCGTCCGAGATCAGCGACTCCGCCTCCTGAAGTCGGCCGAGATGACTGTACGTTGTAGCCAACCGATGCATGCTATGTAGCGTGCTAGGATGCTCGTCGCCCCATAACCGCCTTCGGATCTCGAGCACCTCGCATTCCATCGTCTCCGCCACGTTCCAGCGCCCTCGGTTTCTATGCATAGCGGCTAGGTTACACATGGATTCCATAGTGCTGGGGTGCTCTTTACCCCATAGTCGGCTCTTGGTATGAAATATCTTGTGTTCCAATGCCTCTGCTGCGTCCTGTCGGCCTCCTCTCTCGAGCGTGGCTGCAAGTCGGCCCATGGTCTTTAGCGTATCGGGATGCTCAATACCCCAGACTCGTTCTCCTGTTTCAAGTATTTCGCGATGCAGTTCCTCCGCTGCTTCCCATCTCCCTCGGTCTTCATACTTCTCTGCTAGGCGGACCATACTCCCCAAAGTAATGGGATGTTGAGGGCCCCAAAGTCGTTTCTTGATCTCGATCACTTCATGCGCGAGCGCTTCTGATGCTTCCCACTTCCCCTGACCCCTGTACGTCTCTGCCAAGTGGTCCATGGTTGCCAGAAAGCTTGGGTGCTCCTTTCCCCATACTCGCTTTCCGGCTTCCAGTAACTCTCTTTGCAGAGCCTCTGCTTCATCCCACCGCGCCAGAAACCCATAGGTGACCCCTAGATGGCCCATAGTATTTAGCGTGTCAGGGTGCTCGATGCCCCATACTTGCTTCCCGAGCTTGAGCACTTCACGTTGCAATTCCGCCGCCTCTTCCCATCGCCCCCGAGTTGTATAGGTCACTGATAAATTGCCCATGGCGGCCAGAGTCAATGGGTGTTCAATCCCTCGTACTTGCTTTCCGATCTCGATTAACTCGCGTAATAGCGTTTCCGCAGCGTCCCATCGTCCTCGACTTGTGTACATAGCCGCTATTCTCTCTAGGTTCGCCATGGTACCAGGATGCTGATTGCCCCACGTTTGCTTTCCGATCTTAAGTACTTGGAGCAGCAAGGATTCTGCCTCCCCCCATCGTCCCTGCGCATCGTACGTGGTCGCCAATTCCCCCATGCTCTCGATAATGAAAGGGTGTTCCTCGCTCCACACTCGCCTGCTAGTTTCTAGCACATTGCGTTGCAAGGCCTCTGCATCTCCTAAACGTGCTTGCAACCTATACGTGACTGCTAGCCAGCCCATAGCCATCAGAGTGTCGGGATGCTCGATCCCCCATATCCGCTTCCTGGATTCAAGCACCTCGTGCTGGAGCGCCTCTGCTTCCTCCAGTTTCCCTCGACTCCCATACGTATTTGCCAACTGGCTCATACTCATCAGAGCGTCAGGATGCTCGTTACCCCACACCCTCTTCCCAATCTCGAGTGCCTCAAACTGCAGCGCCTCTGCGTCTTCCCACCGTCCCTGGTTCTCGCACGCCTTCGCTAGGCTACTCATGACTTTGAGTGTATCGGGATGTTCTTTGCCCCATACTTGCTTCCCAGTCCCGAGAACCTCTCGGTGCAGTATTTCTGCCGCTTCCCATTGTCCTTGACGACCATATGTGACTCCCAGTTGACCCATGATTTTTAGAGTATCCGGATGTTTGCTGCCCCAGACACGCCTTCCAATATCGACCGCCGCTAGTTGCAACGTCTCCGCTTCCTTCCACCATCCTCTATCCCCGTACAAGCCGGACAAGCTGACCATACTAGCCAGAGTACTGGGGTGCTCACTACCCCATACTCGTTTCCTAGTGTCGAGAACTTCGCGCTCCAACCCTTCTGCTGCGTCCCGTTGCCCTAGCCTCTCGTATGTCTTTGCCAGATTGGTCATGCTTGTGAGAGTATCAGGGTGCTCGTTACCCCAGACACGCTTCCCGATTTCGAGTACCTGACGCTGAAGCGCCTCTGCCGCGTCCAATCGTCCTTGAGATCCATATGTGACTCCTAGTTGGCCCATAGCTTTCAGTGTTTCGGGATGTTCGTCTCCCCACACGCGCTTTCCGATCTCGAACACGTCGCTCTGTAGTACCGCAGCCTCTTCCCACCGGCCTTGGTTCCCGAACGTGGCCCCTAACTGGGCCATACACTTCAGAGTCTCTGGGTGCTCGTCGCCTTTCAGTCGCCTCCATATTTCGAGCACCTCGCGCTGGAGCGTTGCCGCTTCATCCCATCGCCCCCGTGCCCCATGTGTCACTGCCAATTGGCTCATACTAGCTAGGGTGTCGGGGTGCTCGCGGCCCCAAACCCGTTTTTTGACTTCAAAAGCTTCGTACTCCAAAGCCTCTGCATCTCCCCACCTCCCTTGGCTCTCGTAGGTTGTAATCATGTTGCCCATGCTCTTCAGGGTATCAGGATGCTTGTCACCCCAGACCCGTTTCCTAGTCTCAAGCACGTCGCGCCGCAAAGCTTCTGCATCTGCAAACTGCCCCTGTCTCTCGTACACAGTCGCCAAGTTGTCCATAGTTGTCAGGGTATGGGGGTGGTTGCCGCCAAATTGGTGCATGTTTGCTTTGAGTTCTGCACCCAGTAGCATTTCCTCGTCCTTTGAGCGCCCCGCTTCACTGTAAACTAGCCGGAACCGCCAAGCTAGTCGTGGTTTGAGCCTTTCGTGATCTGGCAAGGCGTCGATATGGTTTATTAGGACTCGCCGGTGGGCATAATCTTCGGTCCTGTATTCCCAGATCACAGATGATGCGAGCAAAAATGCCGTGCAGCTGCATAGTGTACCAGAATCAAAGACTTTGGCGCGAGCCCATCGCTGTACTAGAGGGTGGATCGAGTAAGACTGGTTGATATGATCGTGCGTAAGTAAGGAGTACGAAGTAAGATTGTTGATGGTCTGCAAAAAGATCCTCTCGTCCCAGGCCCCATCCACCAGCGTGGTAAAGTTCGATATCACTTCGCTTGCCATTTGCTCGACTTTTGTCTCTTCATCACTCGGCAATAGTGCCCCTTTATCCTGGAGGCCTAGAGTGGCAAACCGAAAGATGTCTGAAGATATTTGATCAGAGTGCATGAAGGCAAGTAAGTCGTATAGCTGCTTCGCGAGTGGTTTCAGTCGCCGGTAGCTAGCCTGCCACGTCGCATAGACGGTTAACTCGTAGTCATCTGCCTTCTGCGCCTCGTTGGCGTATTCCTCTAGTATTTGGCCTCGACTGCTCTGGAATATGTCCAAATACTCTTCTATGCTGCACATGTGTGTTCGAATATAGGCGCCAGCTTGTACGATTGCCAGCGGGATACAGCCAAGTACCTATACGAGGCCCGCCATCAGTTCCGTCCATCGCAGGCGAAATTCACAACAAGCAATGTCACAGACCTCAACAAGGGTCGCACCTCCCCCAGCAACCTTCTCCGTCGACATCCTAGAAACCCCACAAGCAACCTTTGGGCGTCGTCGTTTGACATCTTTGAGACATAATGCCCCGCTTCCATCCCGCGTGCCAGGTCTATCATGCCACGATTGCGAGTGGTAATCAAGATATTACCGTGCTCGCACGCGGGAAAATACCCGCGCATGTTCAGCGAAGTGTCGTCCGCGTTGTTATATAATATTAACCAGTTCTCTCGAAGCCGTGCCAACCAAGTGAGGGCATCACTAGAGCAATCGCCTACGTTTTTAGCAAGAGCAATACTCTTGAGGTCCGCATCGATCGTGTTTGCAGAAGTACAATCAATGTAGAAGACGGAGTGATAACTTTGGCGCAATAGTAGTCAAATTAAAAGCCGTTTGACTAACTGATGCACACTTACTTTCCCTTCCAAAGATCCACGAATTTCAGTGCAAGCTGCGTTTTACCTACTCCACCAAGCCCGTGAAGCACGCATATATGCCGCTCTTCTTGACCGTCTGTAAGGCACCATGATATAAATTTCAACTGGGTTTCTCGTCCAACAAATAAAGGTGATGGAGGAGGGCACTGTTTTAGAGTGTGGTTGATGGCTGGTGCAACATTGCCTGTAAATAATCAGTTAGATATACCCACTGTAGTACCCGTTTAAATCTTGCACTTGCACTCACTTTCCGCCAGTTTCACATTCTTTTCTAGGATCCTGTCGGTAAGCACGGCCATCCTAGCCCCATGCTCAGGAATTTTAAGGTATGACTGAGCACGCTTAGCCCCATTTAGAAGTTCCGCGCAGTCCGTCGTCCCACTAGGCTGTGTTCCTTGACTTATACTGAACCTGAAATAAATTCCTGGTTGGCTTATAAGCTTTGCCGAGACTTCTTTCGTAATTTGTTCGCACTTCGTCGCTGGAGTGGAGCATTTTGAGTTGACTGGGCGAGTACAACCTAACCATTAGATGGCGTACCGGATTCTCCTTCTTGTCCGGCACCGATACTTAATACACTTGATATACGCCCATGGGCAAACATATTTTCGGCCTCGTCCAGCAGCTTCGCGACTGGGTCATAGCTAGCCAGCCCAACGTACGTTGATTTAATTCCTCCAGGTTCGGTCACGGTAATAGGCTTGAACAATCCAGGCGCCGCAAAAGTGGCACGTACGGCTTCAACGATAGTACAATCAGGCAGACTGTTCTGTACTATCGAGTAAGTACGCAAGCATACTGGAGCCATCCCAGCTGCCGTTCCGCCTTCTGGGGATACACATACGATGCTGAGATTATTGTTAGCATAGGGTTCGCGTTATCTTGTTTAGCCAAACTCACACCTTGCACCCCTCGGGGAGATCTTCTATTGGATGGATCATACGCGCGTCCTTACCTGCACCACATACTTCGAGCATATGCTCTATCGCAGTAGTGAGTTTGGCGGCCTTGTAAGTCTCAACGCCAAACCGCTTCTTCTCCGAGAACACTTCGTTCATTATCGTAAGACAATGCTGCTTCGCCTCTTCAATAGACATTCCGAGGCGGCCGAGCATAATAACCAGTAAGCTAGAGCATCAAGTTAGCCATGGTACAATTCAATTATGTTTATACTTACCCCGAAAAGCCAGCGCCCACCATCAATCGAAAATGTTTGTACGGGCGCGGTAGCTCTGGCAGACCTAATTCCCGCTGAAGACGCCTCATTAAATCCTCGATTACTTCAATCGAGGCCATAAGTGATGCGATACTCCCACCATCTATATAAACTTATAAGCTCATGTTATTCAGACTGGTGGAATGAATTATGCGTCGCATTTACCAACTGAGAGTGTATGTTTGCCCCCTAGGCTCGCTGAATTAACTACGGCCGTAGTAGACATCAGTAACAGAGTAGCCGAGAAATGGACAAGATGCGTGGTTAGTGTCTTTTGATAGCTATCAAGCTGACAGGTGTCTGGTGGCTTATATCCCAGCCCAACCCTTGCTGCTGGCGCTTTTCTAGGGCTGGTGTCTTATTACTGCACTGCTTTCGGCCAGCCGTGATGAGCGAGGGCGATACCTTACGTACCTTCGTTTAGCCAAGGCGCCCATCAGTTGTGCATATTCTTCTATGCCTGAGTGGTCGGACATAACCTACGCATATAGCTTACACATAGCTACTAATGATGCGCCTCAAACGCTCACGCAAGCCCAGCAAAATACGAGTACCATTTACATATACCAGAACCACTCGGTTTTCAGTCGGCACTTGAACTACTCATTCGCGGAAGTGCACCGAGCGGTGCACAAGGTCGGGGCTCACTGAATGAAGGGCACCTGTTGGGTAAGGTAGTACGTATTGTATGTAGATGGGACGAACGGTGGAATAACGTCAAACACTGACCCCGAGGCGGTATGACGGCGATCTCCCTGTTCATCGGTGAGATGCAGCTCCGCCAGCCACACTACATACGCTCCCCAAAGATTAAGTGGTTTATCTCAGGACAGAAAAACAAGGGTATATGCGCAAAACTGGTAAGTGATTGCTATGATCTCATAGGGAAGTTTGATCCAATAGTCGATATTTTAGTTACTAGCCTTGAATCAGTGGGCGTATAAACCCAACCGGCTTGCCATCTGTCATCTTTAGTCCGACTCCTCGTGTTTGTGCCTAGACCCTTCTGTTATTTCGGCTTTAGGCTTGGGCTACACAAGGTTCGGAGCGAGCGATGCTGAAGTCATGTGACACGATTGACTTACCATGGAGACCATTCTGGGCCTTGATCCTCCATTTCTGGTTTGTTGATTACTTTGTTTCATCGTGTCAGTTTTCTGCTGCACGACCACCGCCGACCCAAAGGACCTCTGCTTTGTATCTCTCACTATCGGGGACCATACAATAGCTCTCCACTTAACGTTCTGCCTTACTCTACATGGAAGCACGATGGGGGTCTGTGTTCGCAAAATACTCTACGCAGAAATTTAATCCTATTCCATTCAATATCCCAGAGAGCGGCGACAAAAACCTTTATAAACTTTCCAGAACTCCGCCTGTGACTTTACTGGAATCTCGGCTCCATAAGGGTGATCCAAGACGCGCTAATGGTTGCCCTATGAGCTTTTGTGACATTTTTAGCGCGATGGAGCAATACTTGACGACGACTAGATGTGATCGTAACGTGATTATTCATTAACACCCGTTACACTTTTCGCTCCATTTCTGACTAATTCGCCTATTGGATTTCAACCAAATGCGCTATAGGTTTTTGCACACTACTATGGATTTTTATGTTTTCGGCACCTGCTGCACTTATTTTGCTACGTCATACTTCAGAGGACTCGGACACCGGTCACGTACTTCGACAACTTGCACCCAGACGCGGAATGGGGTAATTTGTCTAACCTCATGATTATTGAGGCATTGAACGAGGCAGCGAAAATCGTAGAAGACCTCGCTTTAGTTAACGAATTTCATGGCGTGTTTACTAGCCGCGAATTCCTTGGAAGCATGTCAGATCGTACACCAGGAACATTGGCCGAGTTTATTATCACTCTGCTTTGGTACGATCGCGACTCGCTGCTGACACTATGCGTGCGAGGCCTATTACCTGGATTCTCGCTACTCCTGCTTGTTCTCTTGAAGCTACTAGCAATCTATCCAGACAAGGAAAGGCAAGTAAAATTGGCTTTGTGGACATAGCAAAACTATGGTACTCAACCTGCTTCATGCATGCTCTTTGCGCAGCTTTCACCGATGTACATATCTTGGGGAGATACTCATTCTCCGGTCGTACCCGGTTGGGTCCCATTGTGATCGGCGTATTCTACAGGGTGTCTACAGGTTGGGTTGCAAGGAGATGTATGAAACAAGCCGGCCGGACGCAGATCATCTATTTGTCGGCCCAGACGATGCCAAAACCTTCTACCAGGCGTACTCAGGCTTGCTGTTTGTCTGGCGACAAAATGGATTCAACACCAAGAGCGTATCCATCAATCTCATGAATGACTTGGCTGGCGCTGTGGCATTTTCAACCTCCAAGCTTCGACCAGTAGTTGCTGATGAGCTCATAGATGTGACTACTACTTGCTTCAACTTTCTATGGCTGTTGCTCGAACACAGAGATCGGATTGCCGCAGTTGAACACTCTCTTTTCGTTCAACATAGTTCAAACCTCCTTCATATCCTTCGGTTAGTGAAACCAGAACATCAGTTCACTTCCAGCTTAACTTATGTTCTTGTGTTAGGACTACAAACCGATGTGTATCGTCAAAAGATCAACGACTCAAAATAGCGCAGATGCTAGCCGATACTGAAATTATCAGCCTCGCCGGACGTCTTGTATTGTTGGTTCTAGATGAAGGCAGGTTCAGCCAACTCATTCGTCGCCATTAGCCTAAAATAATCCGATTATCCAACAAGCCTTAGAGGATCCACTCGAAAGCATTGCGGAGCACAGAGAATTCCTTAAGAAGTTGTCGTTCATTGAAGACGCTATCAAGGAGTCCGCAATAGTTGCCCCCGAGCTCTTCACCAACTCAAGAATTGAATGGGCCAAGACTCTTGCGCAGTTAGAGAGCCTAGACGCCCAAATTGTTGATCCGGAACTAGGCAAGGGAAAAACACAATACATTCGACTTGCCCTCCAAGCATGGTCGCGGCCGCATGCAAGCGTGCTGCAGGATAATGTCCACAAACCTCAGAAGTGTGCATATCCTCGATGCGCACAGCCAGAAACCCGTGGAAGAACCCTTCAACTGCACTATACACGCGAGCAGCGTGGTTCGCGTGAGTATTGCGACATGAATTGTCAGCAGAGGTAAGTAATTTGCTCCCAGTTGGGACATGTAGAACTGAACCTGGCGATAACATGTTCAATAGACATTGGGCTCTTCAGACTTCCGGATCGTGTTTGTAGGAGTGTCGTTCGAATGATGGCCAGCTGCTAAGCAATATAACACCGTGACTGTAATCAAGCGACCTTGATTCTCGGCCAAAGCAATCGTATATCTTAATTCGTTTATGGACAAGTTGTCTGTTTCACCAGCGGGGCTCGTGTTATTATTTCGTGCCTACGAGCTTGGGAAGGCTGGTGTTACCGCTTCTAAGTAATGCACATTGTATCGAGGCACGCATATACGCTAGTGAACGTCAAGCCTAATATATAAGTTATACAGTTTTTGGTTAACGGTTTTATGTGGGCTGACTGCATACGCGCAAGAGGAGAAATCACGTGGACCGATCGTGGGGCCGGCCCGAACTCAAATTGCAGCTTCAACCTCACCACGACCATCGGCTGAATTGAATCCGCTTGCCGGGGAGGCAGTCTTGGTTGGCCGCACGGGGCTATATACTTAAAGATCCATATGATTTTATCTATATTTAGATCATTTACCCCCTACCCAGGGCTTAATCACAAAACTAACTTCTACCTCTGAACTTCTGCTGACTTTTTCTCCACGTCTTCTAACCCACATGCGCGACAATAATAGTACAGAAGGCGGAGTAACTGCTCTGGCGAGGGCTACTATACGTCGAGGTGCACTCGACCGAGTCTGGTGAATGGCATTAACCTCTGATAACGCTCCGATAGTCTCCGAAACCCTGCTTGACTCGAAGGATTCTTATGTGACTGCTGAATGTTGCGAAGACCTGCGAGCACTACTGCTTGACTCCTTCTTGCGCCGGGACGAGGGCATTTGGCCCGGCATCCCGCCATTCGGTCCGCGATGCCAAGCCAGTAAAACGGTTGGTTGGTTGACAAGAAGCTCAGTAAGGCGGGCTTCGCGTACCATGTCTCTCATAACTATCCTGACTACGCATCTTGGCTGAGAGCAAATCTCGCGCTACAGAAGTAGCGAATAGCAAAAAGGACCCCCTCTGCCCTCATAGAGACTCCAAACCCGGACTAACTTCGATCCCCCTCGTCTCCTATTTCGTCTAACCGCAACCGACCACCATCCTATTGATCAGTTCATTTCTCGATTTGGCGTTCATACAACTCGCTGGATCTCAACGCTTCGTTTGAAACTGAGCTGGAGCAGATTGATGGGTTTGAATTTACCTCCACTGAGCCCTGGTCTCGAGCCTCCTATCTCGTCTTGGGCTCCACTATGCGGTCTCGTGACCGTGTGGTATCAGACAGTATTCTGATCTTCTGGCTCTTTTGAGAGCGGCTGCATAGTATCTTGAATGCTGGGTGCCCTTGTCTCAGCGGAGCTAGTCTTTCTGTGCCTTGCGATACCCGCAAGGCTGATTTCCTCTTGAGGAAGAAGTGTATTCTATGCGCACTGCATTGTTCGCGGGGTATATGCGCTGAGTTACTTTCCTGGAGAGTTAGAACTATCCAATGCTGAGTAATACATACGTGAATTTCACTTTTCGTCTTGTACCTACGAGCTAGAATACACAGGCCTAGACAATGGCACTCTCTTACCACACCGCGCTTTTCGAGTTTCAGCGCACCGCCTAGATTGGCAGACCAACAGTCTAATTTACAACTCAACCTTGCTCGTCGTGTGTATAGCACACGTCCGAGTCGACCGTGTCTATTCTACGCCAACCAACCCCACGCTCGAACCATACGCCTCACGACCTAGAATCATGCGACTAGTGGCCAAGCCTCATGTTATGTTCCGTAAATCCTGATTGCCTTTTTATCGATGTCTTTTGTGTTTTAACGTGATGTGATAGCTGATGGGATGGATTAACTTGACACGATATAACCCCGCGTTGCGGTCGGAGGGCCACATGCTCTGTCGCCTGCCAATCTTTTGACTTGAGTCGAACAGGCGTGGAATGACGAATGCTGCGTTGAGTGTTGAGTGTTGGATTTTTTGGGGTGTGTTGGATGCCGAGCCTTCGCACAACTCCCTCAGCGGATATTAAATGTTGAGTGTTGAGTGTCAGTGTTGGGTCCTTGAGGGCTGGAACGTTGAACGCCAAGGCACAACAACTCTCACATCTCCCTCTCGACGAATGCAATAAAATACAGATGTTAGATTGGGTTGCATATATGGTACAATGTCTTTTCGGGAGACATAACCCGTTCACATTGATGACACGTTGAACAAATTCCAACACGTAAAAGCAAAAATATATGTGCAAGGGTAGAAAAGAAAACGAAGGAGTGTCTTTGATGTTGTGCAATGATACAATACTTGTACAA
>WSTJ01000528.1:0-23080 GCA_019623705.1 Ceratobasidium sp. 428 | reverse complement strand
GAGGCCGAGCGTTTTAGAGCTGCCATGGCCGCTGCTGATGCAGAGCTCCGCGCACGAGAAGACGCCAATCGTACTCCTCCAGCAAGAGAGTCGCCTAAAAAGCACTCCAATATGTCGCCTGCTCGCACCCCATCCCCTCCTGCAGATCCCAGACCCCAACCGCCCACCCCCAAACGACAATCTCCGGCGAAGCAGCCCCCTCCCGCATCTCCTATGGCTCCGGTCGTACAACAATCACATGTCGAGGACCATACCAAACACACCTTTCCGACCCAACACACACCTTCTCCTCCGGTGCAGGCTCCGATTTGCAACGGAACTGCCTCTTCTGATCCAGTTGCATACGATTATGCCCAATTCAACGGCGCCGCGAACGGATCCAACATCGTTCAGACCGAGAGCTCCCGTTCGTCAGCTCGCAGACCAAGCTCCCATGCACGCCCGGTATCCGCCACAATGGCTCCCTTCCGAGGCCACCAAACTTCTACCCGTCCGGCCGTTTCTCGTCCACACCCTCTCATCCGTGCGCCAAGCATCTTGACCAAGGCGACTCCCGCGCTCGCACCTCTCACCGCCCCACCCTACCTCAGCGCCCACTCGGCTCAAGGCAAGTCTTTTCCTAATGTCTCTCAATGATTCTCACTGAATCGCTCCCCTGATAGCCCAAATCTCATCCTCTCCACCACCCAAAACGCCCTCCTCAGCCAGTACGAAATCCTCCCCAGCCCACACACGCCAACCTTCCATCTCCTCGTCAATCCACACCCTCCCAACCCTCCAAGTCTCCCCAACCGCCACTCTCGCAGCCTCGGTCTCCTCCCTCCCACACTCTCCCCAACACCGCTCCTCCTCCCTCTACCACTACACCGCCGCTCTCTCCCCCACAACAACCACCAAACCCATCCCCGAAACCACACGCGAACGAACAATCTCCGCCGTCTCATCAACCGCAGCCTTACACGCCTTGGCCCACCACCACCACGGACTTAAAACCCCGAGCCAAACACGCTCAAGCGTGCAGGCTTCGACTTTCCCGCCCGAACCGGCTGATACGTACGGTGGAGGGATGTACGGAGGTGGTGCGGGTGCGGGTGTCTACGTCGGTGCGGGCGCGAGCGGTGCGTATTCCCATGCGACCGTCGGAGGGAGTGGAGGGATGTATGGCGGGAAACCGGGCCCAATGCATGCCCTTTTGCCTGCTCCTTATATGGCTACGCACACGAGTGTGGGACGGTGGTACGCGCCTGCGCGCGAGGCTATCGGCAGGGTCGTCAGAGGCAAGAACGGGGCGTGATCGTGACTTTACTTCATCAGCTGGAATCGTTTTCATAGATCGGTTTGGTAGACACTCTCGATAGACATTCCTTTTTGTTTTCATTTCATCTGGATCTCCGTTTTCGTTCCTTTGCTCTGTTTTCATCAACCAACGGTGTATAGTAGGCTTCGGGCTTTCTTGACTACACAAGACGCTTCTCTCATTCTCCTAGATGAATAAAACAAGTTAGGCACACGATCACAAGGGCTCTGCGTCGGCCATATATTCTTCAACACAGCCCCTGATTATCGTATTTTTAGAAGCCGCGTGGCTGTCCGCAACGACTGATCGCTCTCCTTTATATCCATGTTGCATCACGCCACGCTCTGGGCACAGCGTGATACATAGTGTCAGGCGACATGCCCGGATGGCCATATAATCTCCACCAGTCTTGCTGATCGCCTTTGCTTATTGTACTCTACCACGATCACCATGGGCGATTCGCGAAAGAACGTTGTTATTGTTGGAGGGTGAGTCTCTAGAGGCCGACTCGCAGGATGGTAGATCTGACTTGGTGGACAGAGGCGGAGGGGGCGTACCCGTCTTCAAGGAGCTTGAGAAACAGCTAGATCCTGCAACTCATCGACTCGGTACGCATCGTTTCGACCGTCAAACTCGCTAGAATTCACATCTTCTTCCAGTTTTGATCGAGTCTCGGGATTATTACTTCCATCTTCCCGCTGCTCTCGTACGTCGCTAATCGTGTAACACATTAATTACAGTTTCTAACACCATCTCAAACAACATTAGCGCATGACAGTCTCCGTTATGGGCAATTTGGAAGAGACCGCCCTCATTCCCTATGACCATCTCATCACTCGTCCGTCGCTTTCCAGTATATATCGAGCCAGAGCGCTAAGCATCACTGCGACCGAGGTGGTTACCGATGTGGAGCCAGTTCCGTACGAATATCTCATTCTTGCTACGGGTAGCACCTGGGAGGGCCCGTTAAACCTGCCACCAGCCAAGGTAGACGCCGTCGAGGCGGTCTCAGCGCAAAGAACCCAGTATCGCTCCTCTCACAGCGTTTTGATAGTAGGCGGTGGGGCTGTTGGGATCGGTGAGTCTAAAAATGTGTATCTTGCTCGTTGACACTGACTCTCAGCAGAGTTGGCTGGAGAACTGCGCGAATCGTTGCCCCATGTCAAGGTCAACCTCGTACACCGTAATCGCGCTTTGATGAATGACACCTATCCTGACAAATACCGCCAATCCTTGCATGATATGCTCATCAAGTCTGGTGTGAATATCATACTAAACGATATGATCGTCGACGAGTCGGTCAACGCAGACGGTATGTTCATGACGGTCAGCGGGCAACCCATAGCTGCCGACTTGCTTGTAAGCCAGATCCCGCTACGATATGTAATGATACCCGTCTCTAACCCTTTACTTTAGATACCAACACGAGGAGGAAGGCCAAACAGTACGCTCCGGGTTACAATTTCTCACTTTACGACAGATGTTAATTTATTGGCTTGTAGCCTCAATGCTGGCAGAATTCGACCCAACATCACTTATCGAAGAGACCGGATACGTTCGAGTTGAACCCAATCTGCAAGTCAAACTAATTTCGGGTGCATGTAACGTGTATGCAGTTGGGGATATTATTGACTGGCCAGAGCAAAAGGCAAGCTAGTCATGCGGATATAACTGGTTTCCCACTAATTTCAGCTTTGAAACCCTACAGATGGTGTATAGTAAGTCGATTCAGGACTCCGACTCAGTATTATCGACTTATTTCTTCCATATCTGTAGAAGCGATGACTTCACATGCACCCTTGGTCGCAAAGAACATCATGCAGCAAATCAAGAACAAAAAGGCCAAGCAAGCTTCGTATGAGGGCACAGCAGAGGCAATTTTTGTGACTTTCGGCTCTAACAACGGTCGCGCTTTCATTCCTGCCCTGTGGGGCATCGTTGCTGGACGATGGATGGTGACTAAAGCAAAGGGTAAAGATTTGTTCGTCACTCAGACTAGGAAGATGTTGGGGTACTAGTTTCGTTTATTTCAATTCGCAAATTACCTGTATTTGTACTATAGCCTGTTCCATTCTCGCCCAGAATCAATATCATTCTTCGTACTTGCTATTCTACCGAGACAAAATCGTCCCAACAATACATCATCCACCCCAAAACTCGTCGAAAGCAGTCCAATAGCTGTATCATCGGTTCGTCCAATGTATGATCGTCAAAACCTTTCGCTCTGATGCGAGGTATACTCGCTCGTTGAGTGGCCATTGAGGGATTGCGCACATCACGGTCTTTGCCCGTCCTCATTACTATTGGTGCGATCCCCCTTACGAAGGCAGGCTGTACAATCTCAGCCTCCAGCGCAGACACCAGACGTTTTTGGAGAAGCCGAAACACCGGATCTTCGGCTCGCAACGTGCGCGAAACTGTAGCTCGCAGTGTCTCCTCTGAGATAGCCGTATGTGGGGAAGCGTGGGTCATGTATGACTTCCGATAAGCTTCAATCACCTCGTCCTGGAGATTGATAAGTTTAAGTTGAGGCTCAGATACTGAGCCTCGCCCCATGATAACTAGATCTACGAGAGCCCATATCCGAGACGCAAAGGATTCAGCTAGGTCGGGCGAGACGGGTACTAGACTGCGTAGAGATGCGACAATGACAACAGCCTGAATGAGGTCTTGAACTCTGACTAGTGAGTCAATGCTAAGCATCAACTGGGGTGGGACAATATTTTGATTTGGAAAGGTGTCGGTGCGTACTTCAAGCGGAAGGAATATTGCAGCAGTTGGGGATGAAACGGTTTCCAGTAGTCGGCGCGCCAGCGAGGTCCAAGAGACCTTAGTAGTTTGAAGGCGCATATACTCATTCCACGTTTCAGCCAGCTTCTCCTGAGTTCCGCTTATTTTTAGAGCGATTTCTCGTTCTTTGGCCCGAGCTTGTGATCGTACCCACTGCCGTGCGTCCTCCTCCGAGGCATTTTGCAAGACATAGCTATTTAGATCCTCACGCATAAGCCTTGCCACCTCGACAATGGACTGCGCGGCATTGACGATTGAAGCGGCCGAAGAATTAATAAGTGTTTTTTGGACATCTTTCAGCGCGTTGTCTCGAACGGGTGCACAGCGTTCGCGTAACCCGGCCGCTAGTAGTCGCATATTTATAGTTGCTGTCTCTAGAGGCTGAGTGGTTGGCGCAAGCGGACACTTG
Organism: Ceratobasidium sp. 428; assembly: GCA_019623705.1. Taxonomy (NCBI): domain Eukaryota; kingdom Fungi; phylum Basidiomycota; class Agaricomycetes; order Cantharellales; family Ceratobasidiaceae; genus Ceratobasidium; species Ceratobasidium sp. 428. The sequence goes on along the minus strand of WSTJ01000528.1, from coordinate 18,584 downwards.
AACATAGCATAGAGCGTATGAGCATGAGGGAAGAATCGGCTAGTGGCCTCTGAGAGGTCTTTGTAAAGCGCCTTTAGCTGGTCAATGTGTTCCTTCGGGTCGTGATGAGATAAGGCTTCTTTCATCTATAGCGACATGAGAGGGACCAAGCCAGTAGAGATAAGGCTCATACCTGGTCCCAATAAGCGCGCTTCGCAGACTCCTCGATGCTACTATGCCCAGAAGGTTGACTAGATTCAGTTTTGAGCGAGTACGACCGCATGATTGACAGAATCGACTGGTCTGGAGGTAATGCAGTTTCAGGCATATTACTGAGACGATAGAGAAACTGAGCATCTTGAAGTAGTCTATAGGTATCAGCAGACATAGAGTATCTAATTTGGGTCACGTTGGAGTCAGAGCCATTGGGGCCGTCGGAAGCTGTGGTAGGCCCAGCAGCATCCACTAGATCCTTTGAAGTCTGTGGATGCGTATGACTTGGATGGTCATACTGAAAGTTTAAACCTTCCACTTACATGACCAGTTACATTTAGGGGCCTTTTCTGATTCATATTCCTTTGGCTAGGAGAGATTGCCCAGATCTGTCTCACCGCGTTCAATCGCTTCACAAGGTCGTCAAGGCTCTTGGAGTCTGATTTTCGTGCACCAGAGTCATTCAGATGCTCGAGAACCTTTTCAGAGCAAGCCAATAGATCAGCTGTGTCGTGGTCCGGGCTATTTATCAGTAGCATAAGTTCTCGAAGCTGACGAGTAAGCGCATTTTGTCCCACGTTTTCTGTCAGTGTTGTGATAATCTCGACGAGTTCCTTTTCAGCTTCAGATAGTGTTCGACGTGAAGTCATTTGATGAGTCGCTTCAATCGTCTGCAGTGTAAGGTTGTGGTGGGTCAGGAGTAAGTGAATACATATCATCTGACGAATACACCGATATAAACCCTGTGTGGCAGTCTGCGGCTCCGGGATATGGGCAGTGACAGGCCTCCACTTTGTAAGGTCGTTTGCCAGAGTGGTTAATGGGTGCCCCTGCTATTTCAGCACAGGGTATGGTCTCCGACCGCGTGTGTTCGAATCGCACAGCGACCGATACTTTTTCGCCTTTCGACCTGTTTCTTCTAACGCCTCATAATATCCCATATCAAGCTCCAGTATTGCTAGTCTACCGCCGTAAAAGATGACCTTCGGTATAATTTTACTATGCAATTCGACAGCCCATGAATGTTCATGTCCGGCGAACTTGGTCAAGGCACGATTGAGCTCATGCTTCCGAACTTACTCCACAACGATCAATCGGAAGCATTTTCTCCGTCGCAAGGTTGACCGTGACCATCAACTGCGGGGGTCGACTACACGGATAAGCAGGTAGCTCTTCTTCATCTGTATTGCTGCTGGCTGCTCCAAACCGAGATTAAATCCTCACTGCGTTTCTACGGTGACTTGTCGTCTTTGGAGCGAGGACTTGAGTGTCGGACGACAGGCTAGACCACTAATACTCGGAAAAACCAGCTTCTCTGACTCTACCGATTCGCCAATAGGCGACTCTACCGCCAAGATGGAGCTAATTATTCCACTTCTTCGCCCCAAAATATCGCCTGGCGCCAAGTTCTTGCGTCCCAGCATTCAAGTCTAATATCTCACGAAGCTGCGCCTTGCCAGCTCATTTGACAACTAGGTCGTCAGCTGAGCATGCACCCGGGATGGCGCGACGCTACGCTCTGGTATAAAGGCTGCTTGGTTGGTACAAGGCTAGTATCTTCACATCGTACTCCAAGATGTTGTTTGGTTTGTCGCTTTTCGCTGCGGGTGCCGCGGCCAAGATTCTTTATGCCGGCGTCAACGAGTCTGGAGGAGAGTTTGGTGTCTGGAGCGCTACTTCCACTCCTGGAACTGGTCTTCCTGGCCGATTTGGCGTCGACTACGCTTTCATCAACAAGGTAATTGGCTTTCTTTGATTCTTTTTGGCGCCCGTTTTGAAAGCATTTCGTTAGTCTACTGTTGATATCTTCGTCAAGAACGACAAGGTTAGTACTTAGCAACGGACTGGTAACCTGGCGTCTGACCCGTCCCTGTTAGATCAATACCTTCCGCGTAGCCTTCTTGCTTGTGAGTCCAGAACCATCACGTTGAAAGCCCATGTTAGCCTGGACACTCAACCCTTGGTTTTAGGAACGCATGTGCCCGCTTTCCTACGGCCTTGGTTCCAAATTCAATGAGACGGTAAGGTTGATTAATCTCATGGCGACGAATGGAAAACTTATCTTTGTTATAGTACTTTGCGGAATACAAGGAGGCGATTGACTATATCACGGTCACAAAAGGCGCTTATGCCATCTTCGATGTAAGCTCTGTCTTTCCGATAAACGAATTGGAAAAACTCTAACGCTATTTTGGTTTACAGCCCCATAACTATATGCGGTATAACGATCCCTCCCAGCAACCCTTCACCGGTAGTGTAAGTATTTTTTGGGATTTCAAGATAAGAATCTATCTCATAGTGTCACTAGGTCATTGGTAACACCACGGACATCAAGGCTGCTACGACTGCTCAGTTTGGGGCTTTCTGGAAGGAACTCGCTAGGCGTTTCGTCAACAACCCCAAGGTCATGTAAGTTAGACTCTTGGCGTGGAGTGTCATTACTCCGCTGACTAGGTATTAGTTTTGGTCTCATGAACGAGCCCCACGAGTGAGTGGATTCTCTCCATGTTTGATTCAGCAAACTCATAATCACATCCTAGCATGCCCACAGCGCTCGTCCTGAAGAACAACCAAGCTGCTGTCGACGGCATTCGTTCGACAGGTGCTAAGCAGCTCATCCTTGCCCCTGGCAATGCCTGGACTGGTGGTCACTCTTGGACCGAGGGTGGTGCTGAAGCATCGAGCAACTACCTGCAAAAGTTGGTTGACCCTGCGAAAAACACCGCAATCGAAGTCCACGAATATATCGACCAAGACTTCTCAGGCGGACACGCCGAGTGCACCCAGCCCGGTCCCTCCAACTTGGCGGCTCTCACCGCGTGGCTCAAGGCGAATAACCTGAAGTAAGAAGCACGAACACCGGTTAATTCGGCTAATTTGCTCATCGGGTACATTTTTGTAGGGGCTTTGTCGGTGAACTTGGCTCGGGCGCCAACGACGCTTGCTACAACATGTTGAAGGAGCTGCTTGATTACCTCTCGGCCAACGATGTCTACATCGGCTGGACGGCTTGGGCTGCCGGTCCCCGTAAGTTGACTGTATCTGAAACGCGTTCTGGACCTGATGTCTTTCATAGTCTGGGGAACGTTCCGCTCATGCTGTGGAGACGATACCGGTAACCTCGAGCCGGGCACCAAGGCAGGAAACGGCTCCCTCCCCGGGTACGTGTGATTCAATGCGGAAAGGCGCCGGTGATGCTAACCGTTTCTATTGGATATCTAGCGGCTATGATACGATCTGGGCGAAAGCTATCCGGCCCAAGATCCCGACCACCACACTGAAACGCACCGGTATTTCTACCTGGTACTAGGGGTTTTACTGTACACAATGTAGTGTAGTTACCTCGCAAAATATACTCGGCCTTCTTTTCATGACAATACCCAAATGAGAGTGATTCTTGGAAGCTGGGGCGCTTAGATTGATGTCATAGATGTCAAAGACACGTTTGATAAAGTGGCCTGACTAAGCCATCCTCGTGCCTAAAAATCGATTAGCCGAAATCTAAACCACCACTGGAACCAGACTCTTACGCGTAGGCACCGACCTCGGCGATAGCAAGCACACAAACTTGAGCAATGCCCTCGGACATTCTGCTCTTGCCTTTCTCATGGATTCCACTGCATCCCAACCAGGCTCCTCCAGCACGTCTCCGATGGGCTCACCACCACTAGCTCCCACTTTTCTGCCCCCAGACTTTTTAGATGCCAACATTGATGATATTGTAACGCTTATAGGTATGTATTGCTGCTAGGGAATACCTCTCACGCTCATATTTTGCTGTTCCCATGCAGCCGACATGCTTGACAGGTTGACGTCCCACAACGACCAGATACCGCTTAGACCGTACGTGACGCCAAGAGCTAAGCTGCCGTATCCTAATCGCGTACAATTCCAGAGAAGCGTTGACACGTTTTCACTCCCGTTCCCCTCCTGCAATCACTATTCAAGAGTATCTCAAACGTATCGTACGCTATACCAACGTCGAGGTGCGCGCTCTTTCCGATCTATTTCCTGTTTATGAATAGCTTAACCCGTCAACGATAGAAATCATGTCTTTTAATCACTCTCCACTACATCGATCAGATATGCGCTCGTCTCCCTCATTTTACCATATCATCTCTCACTGTCCATCGTTTCGTTATATCGTCAATCGCTGTATCATCTAAGGCGCTCTGCGATGCGTTTTGTACAAACTCCCACTATGCACGAGTCAGTCACGGCACCCATCCAACATAACCCTAGGCTCAACTAACACACGTTCGTTTGCAGGTCGGCGGTATCAAGTTGATTGAACTCAATGTCCTAGAAAGGGAATTCCTGGAGAAGATGGATTGGAGGCTCACGGTGAGTGCCGGCGCACGTTCTTGGTTTGGATTGGGTGCATTAGACTTATCCGTACTAACTATACTTCTGAAAAAGTGCACTCGTGAAATGTTGCAGGAATACTACACGAATCTGGTTCGAACCCACAGCGGGATCGGCGTCAACTATCAAATCGGAGCCAGCCCAGCCACCAACGTGCGTCCTGACCCTGTGGGTACGCCCCCTTATCAGGATTCAGAAGTCAAGACGACTCGATCGACCCCTTCGCCTCCCCGATCCTCAACGCCCTCCACTACACCCTCCTCTGTACGCAACGCGCCGACCACAAACCCACCACCCTCAACTCGGCCGTTTGCGACACCCCAGACCCGAGATCCTGCGGCCTCTCCGTCGAGGATTATATTTACCACGGTCTCGTCACCATCTCTGCGCCGAGCTGGCCGATCTCCACTTAGCCGGCCGTCCTCTCAGTCTATTCCTGCATCGCCGTCGCTTAAACGAGCGCGCGAAGGCGTAGACGAGGTGGCGTCTAGCCTTACAAGCGCTCATATGCGTAAAATGGAGGAGAGTAGTCCAAGGACTCGGAGACGGACAGAACCAGCTTGATTAGAATCTGGTCGGTCGTGTAACTTATCTATGTTCATTTGGGTTCGCATTTTGCATGGTTTCGATTGGCAATTCACTCGCATGTACGGTCCATCAGGCTGTTAAGGATCTATAATTCCATACCTCGAGTACACATCCGCATTCATGAATCAGACACGTTATAAGTTGATTGTTTGAGACACACAAGGTCAACACATATCCTAGGCAAACTCGACGTCCTGCAGTCCAATCTCTGGTTCGGCCAGGCCCGAGTCCTCTGTCTTGGCCTGATCCTCATCTGAGCCAACCCTGGCCCTCGATATCTCCTCACGCAGTTTTTCCCACTCCTGTCTAAGTTTTCCTTTCGATCCGCCGACAGCCCGAATGGCATCATCAGCTCGCTCTTCTTCGCCAAGTCTCCATAACGAAGAAGCCCATTTGAGGGCGGCTGGAACGTTTTGTTCTGGTATCACTCGCCAAGCAGTATACAACGCCTCCAGACATGGCGTCTCTGCTTTATTAGTTGGCTCGACTGATTTTGCGTTCGAGCCTTTCTTGCGCTTTTTGCGAGACGGCTGTTCTTCCCGATTTAGGACCGGCGTCAAGTATGACGCCAGCAAGAGTTCAAGCTCCTGTTCCATTGCACGGTCGAAAAAGGAAATCGACGGGCGATATTGGGCTATCAGTTTCTTGACGAGTGTGGCTCGATCGTTGGGAGGTTGTGCTCCGTCGTATAGCCGGCGCAGGATTAGCATAGAGTGCAAGGTAGGCGATGTATGTGTAAGCGATTGGTGAAGAATAGTCTGGGTGGTCCCACTCAGTAAGAAGTAATGAGAAAGAAAACATGCCAAACACTACGTACCTTCCAGAGATCCATCCTGCCCGACAAGTCTGACTCTTCCAAATGCTGCAACCCCCAAGTCCAAAGATCCACGAGCAAGTCCTCTTCGCTAGGAGCTTCTTGTGCTTTGTCGCGTGCCTCTGCCCAAAGCTTCATTATGGCTTCAGGTAAACTAATCGAGTCGGCGTGTAGAATCAACTTCGAGTCTTGGGATTTGACTTCTAATTCGATGTTGAGGCGGGCGAGCCACAATCCTGTGTCGTGTGGGCAAGCTTTAAAGAACTTTTTTGCGAGATGTCGGACCTGGGTCTCGTCGGGCAATATTTTTGTGTTCAAGTGAAGCGCGATACGGAGAGTTGTAGATAACGATTGCAGCAAAGGTTTGTCTATCTTGGTCTTGCATAAGGAGCTGGCCGTCGTTGTGAGCCCGAGTATGAGGTAGAGAGACTACGATTTTCCAATTGAGTGTGTAATTGCCAAGCAAGAGTTAACTCACCAAGCTCTGTTCTGTAATAACAGCAACCCATGCAGCCACCCACCGAGCATATAGCTCGGCTATACGCACATCGCTCTTCCCGACGGCACCCAGCGTCTCACTCGCTCCCCGTATCCGGCGCACAAATTCTGCATTTTGTTCGCTCGGAGGAAACTGAGGGATCTCGGTAGGGAATGCGGCAGCAACGAGGGGGCGAAGATGTGGCACGCGAGGAAGCCCATTACTACCCTCGAGCGGCATATTAGGCAGTTCTGTAGTTGCTCGCAGTAAAGCGGCTCCACAGCGGAAATCTTCAGCAGATGGCCCGGAACCGATATCACGAGAAGCAAAATCAGAGTGCAAATGTTCTACAAGCTGAGAACGAAGCTCGGTCGGGTAAGACTGAAGCATGCTTTGCAAGGAGCCTAGAAGTTCGAGTGTAGGAAGTGCTTGTGTCGCGGAGGTAATGACCGCACGTATGATCCCACCAGATAGAATGGCCTCCCGAGCTCTGGCATCCTTGTCGCTAGCAGCATCGTCCAGTCCAAGAGTTTTCCAGCGTCGACGAAGTCCTTCACAATAACCGAGTTCCATACGAACATATTCGGTCCAGAGGGCGACTGACTCGGGGTTTATGCGCAGTCCACGTTGCAAGAGAGCTCGGGCACCAGCAGGGGAAAGTGTAGTGTCAAGTTCGTGGGACGCTGCGATGATGTAAAGAGGAGTGGAATTAGGATGTAATGATAGAGCCCTAGAAGATTTAAGAGAGAGGCCCGGGGTGTAGTTACTTGAAGCGCTTACCGAGAGCATAATTTCGCAACCAGAGCTCGAGCTCTGTTAGATTTAGCTAGCTCAATGTAGTGGATCCACAACGAAACATCGTTCTTGAATTTTCGTACAGCTCGCTCTAGTACGTAGAATTGGCGTCGGATAATGCTATAGTCGGATAACGATGTCTTAGTCTCTGTAGCATCTGCGACAACGTGAGACAGAGAACGGTTGAACGAAGCTAGCACCCACTCAGCCGTGCCACCCTTTTCTTCCGAAGAGCCTCAAGTGTGATCTCATACTGAACGTATTTGATGTAATCCGACTTGAGTGCGACTCGACGAATCAAGGCCGATTCAAAAGCCGTTCGTTGCTTTAAAATTGCGCGAGTCTCTGACTGGGATATGTCAATAAAACCATTAATAATCTTTGCTACACTGACTTGTGAGAATATTCCTTTTTCTTCAAACTCTTTTAGCTCTGGGAGCATCTGCTCCTGGTAGAAGTGAACCCGCTCCATGGCAGGTGTTAAGGATAAAATCGGTGGTTGATGAGTGTGTACGGTAACATGGTCACGCGGGTGATTGGGAGAGGGGCCCGTGACATGATCACCCAGATAGTCACGTGAGCTTACGCGCGTCGATCGAGAAGTGGCCAACGCGTCGAGCTACTTCCCGCCACCACGATGTTTGCCACTCCTGCTAAACGAAAGGGGGAGGATATTGCGGAATCCAGCTCGAAGAGACCGAAAGAAGAGACCCCGAACGGACAAACACCTTACGCCAAAAAGCGCTATTATCAAGTTTTGTGGCAAGTCGTCTCTTCCGCCTGTCCTGCCCACATAACCGACCGTGCCTGTCTAGGAGAAACCCGCAAACCAAGAAACATAAAACCTGGGATGTGAGCTACTTCAAACTTCCTCCGAGATCCTGTTTTCACGTTTTTTCAGGGCGACGGTGTTCTGGTGATTACCGGGTCCCACTATGACCTGTTTGACGAGGATGCCAAACAGTATGTCGTACTTCCGCTGTGATTATTCACCAGACGAATCTTATGAATGGTTAGATTTGGCACTGGCAAGATTTTGGGTGATCTTTCAGAGGGCTCAGAGATCAAGCTTGGTAGCCGTGAGGTGTGTTCGCTTTCTGGATATCTTGTTTCTATAGCTGTTGAAGGAATACCTCACAGCTTCAGATAGAAAGAGAAGTTCCTTCTTCCGAATTTCTGTCTGGGAAAGTGTTTGGAGGTGGCGCGGCTCCTCCAGCGACGGTAGCGAAATCCGCCACTCCAGGTTCTTCGACGACCACCCGCACTGCCGGATTTGTTCCGCCCAAACTTACCCGCCCGCCAATCAAAACACCTATCAGCTCTTCAGATGTGAAGGGAAAGAGCGTAGATAAGGCAGAAATCGTTAACAGATCCAAGCCTGCACCCGTCATGGGTCGTTACTGGACGGCTAACTGGTGCGTACAATATCGTTGGCTCATTTCCTGCCGTCCAGTCAACTATCGTTTACAGGCGTCGCCCTCAAGCGAGGAAGCACAAGAACTGGGAAGGTTCGGGAGCTATTGCTCTGGTAGAAGGTCAGATGAAACTCGTGAGTGAAGATGGTCATACGTAGGTACTAATTGGCTCGGTTATTTCACTGCCTCTGATATAATTATTCAGGGTTGGAACGAAGGCATGGAAGGGGGATCCTCCTGATTTTGGTGATATTATAATAATCGGGGGGCATGAGGTAGGCGCATGACGCTCGGTAACATGAATTGTCTAACCTCTGTTGCAGGCGGAGATAGACGCACCTCTATCTAGTGTCGAGTACGCCGCATCTTTCAAACCTCCTACCGTTCACATTGTATCGGTCAGCGGCGGGGACGAGTCGATGGACGGTGAGGTTGACCCGAATGCAGAAATTGCCTACGACACATCTCCTATAAAGAATCGAACAAGTTTGGCAAGCAAACCGGCCACTACCAATCTTCCTCGCGCCTCCTTTCCACCCAAACCACTGTTAAAGGTCACAGGCAATACCTTCAAGCCACCCACCATGAAACCAGCTGACTCCACTCCTGCGCCAACTGGCTGTTGGACCTGTAACTGGTGTGTCCCCATCAATTCCATGCATCTTTTGATTGGCGTTTGTTTAATGTGTCCGTTTTCTTTATAATAGGCGTAAAAAACAGACGAAAAAGCACAAGTCATGGGAGGGATTTGGAATTGTTGAGTTGACCAGTGGTTCAATGAAACTGTACAACGACAAGGGACGCCTGTAAGTTCTTAGCACGAGTCTTTAGCTGATGGATGGCTGAGCAATGATATCTAGGTTGAAAACGATCCGATGGAAATCTGAACCACCTCTCACAGGCGTGACGTTTAGCGTCGACAATCTTGAGGTAATGGCTGGTAATACTTCTGCTTAAGGTCTATCGCTTAATAACGGGATTTCAGGTTGAGCTTCAGACGGCAGTCCCTTTAGAAGACTTGCAATCCAAGACTTGCTTCGAGCCTGGATACTCACCACCCACCGCGGGCAGTAGCCTCGCCCCTATCACTGCCAATTCGGTCTTCGTAGCTCCTCGATCATTTTATGCTGCGCCAGAAAAGAAAGATAAGCCGGTTGGTCCAGTGTAAGCACAAACCGTTCCCTAAGCAAACTTGCGTTTAGGCTAATGGTCCCGATGACACAGACATGACCCTCATGCCGATGGAGCACTTGTTCTCACTTCTCCAGATGAATCCCACCAACATAGACATAATACAAAGTGAGTTAGCTCAGGTAATTGCTTTTCAAATGTACCATTCATTACCTGGCCTATCAGGAACCTACCTGTAGTCCCAGTTGTCGTCGACCCACTACTAGCCAAATTTTTACGCCCTCACCAGCGGGAGGGTAAGCCTTAAATTTATTTATTGAAATGATTAGACTCACCCTCTGGAATACAGGGGTGCAATTTATGTATGAAAGTGTCATGGGTATGCGTACGCGAGATCAGCATGGGTGCATTCTGGCAGACGAGATGTGGGTCCACGTTTAATCGATCATAATGGAGGATGCTAAGACATTTTGCATCCAGGGGACTTGGCAAGACGTTGCAGGTAACAGAACAGAACGACATTACCAGCATTCAGCTTACTCGTTTGTGTCTAGACAATTGCTCTTATCTGGACCCTGCTTCGTAAGTGCTATACTACCATGCGAACTATGTCACTCATTCGTTTATGTCCCTAGGCCAAAATCCTTACTACAACACTAATTCATCCTTCCAAGGCGTCATTGGGAAGGCTCTAATTGTTTGTCCTGTCTCCTTAGTTAATGTGAGTGAGGGGGGTTGGCGAAGGAATACGGCTTCATTGAAAGTACTAAAAACTCACACCTTCCTCTGCCCAGAATTGGCGCAAGGAATTCTTCAAATGGTATGCGGAGTCAATTCTCAATGTATGCGCGTGGGATCTTATATGTTTGTAGGCTTGGTCGAGACCGTATCAGGGTGTTCGTGGGCGACAAGGACAAAGCAAACATCAAGCAGTTTATGAATTCGTACGGCTTTTGCTTCTAACAATATATGCTGCTTGTTAATGTGGATTGCACTGCGGGTAGGAAACTGCATCATGTTTTGATCATCGGCTACGAAAAGTTACGGACCGTGATGTAAGTCATTTCTTAGTACGGCTTGTGTATGACTCTATTAATTCTACTCCAAGTGACGACCTCACTTATTGCACGTAAGCATACTTTGAGCATGTCTTGATGTTAAACCACGCTTATATATTAGTCAAGGCCACCAATCGGGTTGATTGTATGCGACGAGGGTAAGTGTGCAAGCCCCTGGCCGATTCTACACTACTAAGTGTTTGGCCATAAAGGCCATCGCCTCAAATCCGCTCAAGCAAAAACGACCAAGATGTTTGAAGCTTTGAAGCGTACTCCTCGGAGAATTATCCTGTCAGGGACGCCAATTCAGAACGACCTCGGAGAGTTTCACGCTATGGTTTGTTTGCACGTTATTTGAGTGATACTGAGCTAATGGTATCCGTTAGGCTGATTTTTGTAATCCTGGCAATCTTGGTACGTTCTACCTCTAACACTGCCTCTAGGAATGATACATGAACACACCCACAGAGGACTATGCTCGCTTCCGTCGATTATATGAAACACCCATCCTCAAGAGTCGCTCCCCAGAAGCCAGCACGAAGGATATTGAATTAGGGACTGCGCGTGCCTCACAAGTAAGCGTTGCCAACCGACACAACTTGCTAGCTACTCACGTTTCTATCCGCAGCTAAACGAAATCACGAAGTCGTTTGTACTTCGACGAACTGCAGACATTTTGACCAACTATCTTCCTCCCAAGACTGAATACGTCGTCTTCGTTCAACCTACAGCACTTCAACTCGCCGTATTTCAGAAGATCCTACGACCTGATCATGTTCAAGATCTTGTGCATGGTTCTACTGCACGATCACTCGCGCTCATCACTACTTTAACAAAAATCTGCAATAGCCCAATCATGCTTGCCAAAACGGACAAATCTACGGCCGAGGATGGGCGTACCACTCGAACCTTAGTCCAGGAGGCACTGGGATTATTACCTCCTGGTGCTGCCCCGGACGATGTAACTTTGAGCGGTGAGATTAAGCTAAAAATTCTCACCCAGCGAATGTCTACTCAGTGGTTTCCCGGATCAGGTAAACTAATCGCACTAGCCGCACTTTTGAAACAAATTCGTCATGTGAGCATTCCACCCTGCCGGTTCTCCGTCTTTTCTCACCAATAGGTCTAGGGAACGGAAGAAAAATGTATCCTGGTGTCCCACTACACCTCGACCCTGAATATTGTAGAAGCTTTCTGCAAAAGCATGCATTATTCTTACCTTCGCCTAGATGGGTATGCCTTTGTTCAACTTCTATATGCTGCTGGATTAACCACAACCCCAAATCAGGTCGACAGCAGTAACCAAGAGGCAGCAGCTCGTTGACGAGTTCAACCGTGTCAGCCAATCCCAAAAATGTGCGATCGAAGAGATCTACTTTTTTTGACGATAACTAAATTACACTGCGTGTTCATAGTTTTGTTTCTTCTTAGCGCGAAAGCAGGAGGAGTGGGCTTGAACCTGATAGGTGCATCACGCTTGGTGCTAATCGATAGCGACTGGAACCCGTCTCATGACTTGCAATCCATGGCTCGCATTCATCGGTAGGTCTCATAATTTCCACAATCGTCGTCCTTGACTTAAACGTTCCACCTCTTTCACGAACTTCTCTAGCGACGGCCAAGTGAGTATATGCGTCTAACCAAGTAGATCAAAGGCTTATGTAAAGCAACGTAGAAACGGCCTGTCTTTATATACCGGCTTATCACTGCTGGCACAATCGACGGTAAGTACAATCAATCATTACTTATAGCCCACTCAAAGGCCTATCCTTGACAATTTCAGAGAAAATATACCAACGACAGGTGACTAAATTAGGGCTCAGCAACTGTGAGTTATACCACGTGCCCGCTCTTCGACGACTGATTCTAAGCCCGTATAGCACTCATGTCGGAGGTCAGCTCTGTTTTCAGGGCAACTTGGGGTTTAGATTAAGATCACGTACTTATTCTCTACAGGCAGCGCCAACCGACAAGGCTGGACCATCTAAGTCGTCTGGTGCAGACTCGTTCACAAAGCGAGATGTAAGCTTTTATCCCCGCTTACCAGAATCCGTTCTAACCAGCGTGCTCAGCTTCAAGACATTTTCAATATTCACCCACAAACCCCGTGCCAGACGCACGAGCTTCTTCAGTGCCAATGTGCTAACACAGATCATGTAATCTCTTCAAGTGCTAACTCCGATGACGACGAGGAGTTGGTTAGCGCGGCGGATCTCATCAAGAACGCTAGCAAGAGCTCGACCGGAAAGCAGGCTGCCAACCCCAGGAGGATCGAATCAGACTCCGAATCCGAGTCTGACGTAGAAATGGGGTTCATTGCCGCTTCCCAAGTTCAACCTGATAAAATAAGCAAAGCGGTATGTCACCTCTGGATGCTAAATATGAGCCCGCTAAGCTCAACCTTCGCTATAGGAGAAACGAAGAAAACGTGAAGCACTCGCAGCACTAAGCGATTGGCGACATATTAATTGTCTAGCGGAAGGCTACGCTGAACTCGTTCAAGATCCTGTTCTATTGCATCTGCTACCGGACGCTAGCAATGCTAAAGTCTCGGCTCTAATCGACTCTCAGAATTTGCGAGGTGAATCAAGTGGTGGTGGCGGAGATTCGGGTGGAATAATCAGTTATATATTTGAAAAACGGTCCGGTCCTCAACTCTCTTAATCGACTGATTGCTTTCGGAGGTTCTGTTGTTGTCGCATTCGCATTGCTGAATTCCCTTATTCATATAGTATCGCATTCCTGTCGATATGGACTTTTTAGCATAGCCTTACAAACATCTTAATACAAAGCCCGTATGACTCGCTTACAGGCTTGGACCCCTTGAAAGATTTCGCGAAACCAGCCTCACGTACACCTAAAAGTCGGATTTGCGAGAGGCATTGAAGTCTCAACACAACGCGAAGTGTCCTTGAACAACTCGCTTTGAGCAGGGTCCACTCTTATATTTAGCATGTATATGCGCGATTATGTGTTCCACACGAACGAAGGTGTCCTATTGATTTGATTCGAGCCGACGGATTGAGTCTGTGGGCTCTTGTCTGGCAAGCAATCGGGGGAAACAGACGTCCAGCAAAAGCCGAGATTTGAGGCTGAATCACGTGCCCACTAGTTGCATTCAATCGCTGGTTTGGAGTCGACCAAGAGTCGACGATCAATTTTCCCTTATCTTTCCCAGTTGAATATGTGGTTTTTCATCCCGTGCTGGCTTTATATGACATTTTGAGACCCGTGCGCCCACGATTGTGGACTACGGTTTACGGCATCCTGGCTACGACCTAGCACCTCTAAAAAAAAAAACTTCTTAGAAAGCCCATCGAATGACAGAGGATACTCCGTGCTGTATTCTGATGATTTCAGGAGTCTACAAAGACACTAGAAAATAAAAACACCTGGGCAACTGCGCAAAGCATCGGCAGACTACTTTGCCCTCGTTTCTCCGAGCCCTCCGTGTCGGCCTGTTAGGCTACCAACTATCTCCTCAAGTTACCTGTATAGCTTATGAGAGTGGAATTGGCGATACTATGGCTGGCATGTACTGTTTTACCGACCTTGAATCTTTCGTGCTCGAAGTCTACTGCTACTCTTGAGGTGCTACTCCAGTCGAACAAGATCATTAATACTCTTCCTAGTTGGGGCTCTTTCGCTTAGTCTGATTCCGTTTGCTCATGTACGTTCAACTAGATAAGCTCGCAGCGCAGGCCTAATAATCATCGAATGTTCCTCTACGGGGCTCGATTCACGCCGAGGAACTTGCCAACGTCTACCTGGCCAATTCTCTATCCGAACTTTGATCACGAAGCTTTCATTTCGTTCACGGGAACCCAGGCACTCGAGGGCGTTACAGCATTAATGTACCAACATCTGGACTGATTCTATCTATATCCCAAGCCTCAGGTGCGATACATGCTGGGTCCGGGCCGATCGGGCCAAGCGCTAGTTATCAACCAAGGAGCAGCTCAAGATTCCTATTCTGCAAACCGAAGGTTCTACTTCTGTCCTACTACTTCAGAGTGACGTATGTTTCGAACACAGAACGAACAGAGCTCTTAGCGGAGAAAGTGGAGCCGCGTACTGTTTACTTCTCGCTCAGATGACGATCGTATCGAGCGTTCCTTTCGTACGCGAGACCTGCGGGGTAACGGGGGCTCGATTATCGGCAGTCGAGGCACATTCTTCGGAACGCTCGAGTCTTGGCCTCAACCCCCGAGGGCATGAAAAAGACAAACTAGGCGCGCCCACTCGTATAGTCTAAACCGAGTATCTATTCCCGAGATAACTCGATCCGGCTAACACACGACGTGCGACAAACCGGTCATTTCTGGGTATGACCTTCCTATCCGACCTCGCGCAAGGCGCACCGAGGGCGACCCATCCATGTATGCGGAGAAACCTCATCCAGAACCGTCCCATATAAGGACCAAATTCGACCTCACCTGCCTGTTTCTCAAGGCTATCATCGGAAGAGCTCTTACCTCGAATTCCTCGACGCCGAGCCCATGTGCTCAGGAGAAGACGTGACCGGGGTGTTACTTGCTGCACATGGGAACGCCCGTCCCAGTCGGGCGTGTAGGGGAAGGCGTTTTCGCCCTGTTATCTTGCCACGCTGGCTATTCGTTCTAGTCCGTACGAGCGTCTTGCTGCGTAATTCGACACGTCGTATTCATTATGACCTTCTGGGTACTCCCGCAATTCGCTCGAAAGTCATGTTATCAGCGTCCGCGCTCGCTTGTTTGACAGTTGGAATTGTACGATGAATAATACACTGCTGCGCATCTATATGGAGCATTCATCCGGTCAAAACGACCGCAAGTGACTGTTCATTCACCGGGCAGATTGACAGACAAGTTATACCCAAATTAGCAAACATACCCCGCATTTATCCTTATCTATCCACATGAACCCCTCAATCAAGTCACCCCCGCCAACAACGGGTCCGACAAGTTTCAACCCCTCAGCCACACAATTCAAAAGATAATTCATCAAGAAAATTCCATTCATACGTTCACATGATCAACAAATTCGTAACGGACAACACGAACAAAAACACAACAAAAAACAGATCAACTCGTCATAAATCCACATCCACATAAATCTCTTCTTTCTCACTTTAGAGCAAGCAGAAAGAGGGGAGCTAAGAAAACACGATTGATGCATAAGGCGTGCTGCCGACCGACAAACACTTTCTTTCTATACACTTTGCCGAGACCGAGAAATTTCGTCAGACTGCAAGCAAACCACAGAAAGCGAGAGCAAGGAGAAAAAAAAAACGAAAAGAATATATGTAGGAGATAATAACGAGCGTAGTGTTTGTTTGTTTGGTTGTCTTGCTGAAGTTGTGAACCCTGAACAGGAAATTGCCTTGATGGTGCGGGATGATCAAGTTTCAAACGGGGGCGAGGACGGGGTAGGGGAGCGGTGTGAGGTTGGGCGTGGAAAAAAAGGGATAAGAAAGAAAAAAGGGAAGGAGTTTGTTGTTGGGAGGGGTTTAGCTACTGTAACAGGAGAAGTCGTATAAATAGTCCAAAGACCGAGCTCGGGACAAGTTGAAGAATAAACACATTCAGAGCTCAGGTCCATGCAAGTTAGATCGGGAAAACATGTAGGGCGGGCGGGCGGCGTGTGTGGGAGAGTAAAAATCTCAATCCCGGGCGCCAGCACCAAAAGCGCGGAGCATCCCCTTGAGCGTGTTGATTTGGCCTTTCTGCACCTTCTTGGGCACCTCGGGCGATGCGCTGCGCTGTCGGTCCAAAGCGTTCGTCGAGCCGGATCCGTCTGGGCGGCGATAGATCGGGGGCTGTTCGCTGATCGTGCCAAGTCCGCCCGCGCGAGGAGGCTTGTTGCGGGGAGCGCCGTGGATATGACCTTGCAAAAGACGCCCGTCGGGGCCGCGGGGGAAAGCTTGACGGGGCAGAGCGTCGACTTCCCAAGGAATACCGTCCATCTCTGTATTCGAATTAAATTAACCACTAATACATGCCCAACAACCACCTCAACTCACGCTTGACATTCGACTGCGGCGCCCTCCGTTTCGGCGCACCCGCGCTCCTCACAGAAGACCCACTAATGGACTCGGGCTTTCCGGACGCAACCGACGCACCCGACATGCTCGTAGCAACAGTGGAAACGGTCCCCACGCTCGCATTGCTAAAGCGCGTAAACGAAGTCGAGACCGTAGACGTGCTCTGGCGCCAATTGGACGACTCGGCCGCCGACGCACGTTCATACACGCGCGGCTGGGGAGCGGGAATCGGAGCGGGGACGGAACCGAGGGCCGAGGCTGCGAACGCCGGGACAGTCGGGTTGCGCGCTGGGGCAACAGGACTCTTTCCCCGCGCGTCGGTGCCAAACTGGCCGATGGGTGAAGAACCCCACTGGTTTCCGGGCGCGGTGAGCTTGGTGCGTCCACGAGCTTCGATAGGAGCAGGACCCAACGGCGACGGCTTGTGTCCAGCGTGAGGATGAGCATAGGCGCGCGCGGGAGGTGGAGCCGCCGCAACCGGAGGAGCCGAAGCGCGAGGAGTAAGCGGACCAGCGGCTTCGAGGCTGCCTAAAAGGCTCATAACCGTCGGCGTCGAACCAGCTTCAGACGCAGTATCCTTGACGCTATCCAAACCAGACGATCGCCCGGACCCAGAAGAGGAATCGTTGCGTACACGGAACAGACTCCACTTGCTCGGCTTTTTCACCAACCTCGGCTCCGGGACAGGCGGGTTGACCGACGGCGTTCGACTCGGCACAGACTGCTTCGACAGCTCGCGCGCAAGGTCCTGGACTTTGGCAGCCGGATCGTCGCCGAAGATGGCAGGGATCGGCATAACAGGCGTCGAAGGCTCGGTCGGTGGAGCACCGTTTTTGTTCTTTCGCGCACCACGTTTTCCACGTTTCCTCGCGCCGCTAGTCGTGGTCCTAAGCACTTCACCCTCAGCTTCCTCCTTGATCTCTCCTTCACCTTCCCCGTCCACACCCGTCAACCCCAAACCACTCTCCAACACTTCCCTCGCGCCCTCGACATCAATAAGCTCGGCACGCTGCACCGGAAGACCACCAAGCACCGCAGGACCCATGACAGGGGTGACCGGCACACTCCCTTCAAACTCGCCCATCGCGCCGACATCGAAATGCGCAGTCAGGTTCTTGACCCACTCGCCGAAACCAGTAGCGTCGATCCGGTTCGCGTCGGGAATGCAAAACACGCGGGTGGCCAAAAAGTGCGCCACGGCGTGGGTCATGCCCGCGAATCGGGTGAGGAAGAAGCCGATCGGATCTGCGCGGAACGTAGAGAACGAAGGGCACGCGCCATCAAACGTGTCGGCCCAGGGATTGACGTGGTATAGCCTAATCGACGTCAGATGTGAAATAGCACAGAATGAACAAAGGCTCACATGTTGATGAGCACGATGCCAAGAGACCAGACGTCCGCCGCACGGGGGTTGTAAGTCGGCGCACAGTTGTTGCGGCACTCTGCGAAATCGAGTCAATAGCCGATCCACGACGATCACGATCGACCTACCATAACTCATGTACGGAGCACTCCCGCAGTCCATATCCGAGCTCTCCGCCTCGTTGGTCGCCAAACCGAAATCCGAAAGCTTGACGACAACCTTGCGCTGCTTGCGACCGTCTTCAGTGCCGACCGGGACCCAGGCATCGGTAACAATAAAGTTCTCGGGCTTGATGTCGCGGTGACTCACACCATGGGCGTGGCACGAAGCGACGGCGCCACACATCTGCCGGAACATGCTGGC
>WSTJ01000527.1:0-23100 GCA_019623705.1 Ceratobasidium sp. 428 | reverse complement strand
GGAGCAACCGCTGGGGGTCTTCCATTCCTTGAGGAAGAGGACATCATCCGTGATATTGTGGAGATCGCGGGCAAATCTGAGATTCTTTCCGTTCGGGGGTGAGTATGCTCGGGGCATCATATAGGTTCTAATAAGTAACAAAACGCGTTATAGGACATGTTTCTACGTACTTGGGCTGATCTCAAGCACACCTCAGGGGGCCGAAGTTCTAGATGAGTATGAGTGGGAAGCCACGGTAACACCTTTAGGGTTCACCACTGGGCTATGTCTTCCGATGGATGTCGAGAAATTCTTATATGTGCGTCTTCGAAGTCAAAGGTTTGCCACAATGCTGACGTTCTCATAGATCACGCCCTGGGAGCCGTGGACTGATAATTGCCGAAAAGCACTCAAGCCACCAAGCGATCCGTGGGAGCGGGAGATCCTTAAAGCAATCAATAACCTGTCGAACACTGTTATTCAGAACCAAGCATCCAGGACACTGTCACGGTGCGATATCTACACTTGGTGCTTGTGTTCAGCTATTGTTGACGCTCTTATTGCTAGCTTGAGGAACAAACCCCATGGTCGAAGGACCTTTCAATCTATACCCTTATTCTACCGAGCGCTTCATATACTGGGGACACAGCGTTTCCGCCTACCCGTCCGACGCTACGTACTCGACCTCTTTGATATTCGACTTGATCCTACCGTAGTAACCGCTATGCACGAATTCGGGCAGTCTTTGCCTCCACCCCAACCTCGCACCGAGGAAGATAAAGAGACCACCCCACAAATCGCTGCGCCCCAACCCACAACCACAACCACAACATCTACTAGCACTCCAGAGATGCGCCAAACTCGTTCTCCCGGTCCGCCACCTACTGTACCACCAGTCCGACCAGGTTTCCGGTCTAGGCGAAATACCCGGATCGGAGCGGTTGGACTTGGAATCGCTGTACCAGGAGTCGATGGGATGGCCTCGGGATTGCCTCCCGAAGTTGCGGCTGACCCGGCAACGTATGATTATGAGGCAATGGAACGAGCGAGAAACGCGGCTCTGGGCCAGTTGCATTCGGCAGTTGAGGAGTTGCGGGTGTCCCGAGAGAAAGAGGAACAGGAGCGAGAGCGCAAGGAAAGGGAAAAGAAGGAGAAAGAGAGGGAGAGACAGGTTATGCTCACTTTGGATGACGAGGGAGATAAGAAGATGGCCAAGGGAGTTGCTGTGAAACCCAAAGAGCAGATTATAGGGTTTGATGCTTAAATATCGTGATATCCTGTTGGACTGTCAGCTTTCGACAAGTGTGTGCTTTCTTGTATTCCTATCTGTCCGTTTCCATTCGTTCTTCATCCTCATGGCAATCGATTCTTGTTGAGCAGAAAACATAAAGTGCCGATCGATTAGAAGCTCACACATTCACAACCAATGCAATAACTGCAATTAAGCGGAACTCTACTTGGTGTGGTGAATGCGAAGAGTATGGGGAACATAAGTGTAATTTCCCGCGTAATTCTTTGGAGGAATACGCTTCACGGTCTCTGGCTGGACATAGTAATCCCAGCCTATTCAACGAATCGTGAGTCGATTGAGGAAAGAAAAAAACAAATTTAATAAACATACCTTGCTTCTCGGCGAAATGAATCGCATCTTCCTTAGTCCTAAAGTTCATGCGAGTACCTTGCATATAATCCGCGCTATTTCGTCGCAGAATAAGGTCTCCGATTTTGTATTACAAGTGTTGAACTCACGAGCTCGCCCATCCCATCAACGGGTTCTCCCACCGACCAGACCCTTGTAGTATATCCCAATCTATACGCCATTGATCCGACTTAGCACCTCCACTCTATACCCAAAATTCGGTAACATCAGAACGCCGCACAGACACAACAGTAAAATGTCCGACCTGCATGGTGTTGCGAGTGGGTTTATAGATACGGACAGCACGATGACGCAGCTCGGCTTATAGATGTCACGTTTGAAACTCCCCTATGATTTCGCGGAATTATGCTTACTTGGGGCACCACTAACTACGTCGGCAGTAACCACATGTTTGGGGGCCTCTGTAGGTTCCACTATTCCACTCTTCTCGTGCTCCTGGCGAGTAGTAGTGAGACCAGTCCCAGGAGTAGCCTTTGTCGTGTTTAGCCTGACATTTGAGAAGGAGACGATTGGTCTGGCGATCATTCGCCGACCGGCTCGAGACAAGAAAGACATCGTGGTCGCTTCGTGAGAGGGTGCTGGCGCTTAGGTCATGTGATTTTCACAGCTCATCGCTCAAGAATTCTACGCATTTTCAAACGCAACCTCAACCTTTGGTGACGGAGCTTCTACACATGGCAGCTATAACAACCCCGCCAACGTGGTACATACGCGTGGTACAAAATAATCTTGCTTAAATGTTCTGCCCAAACTTGTTGACCTGTGATCTGGTTTAGCGTCCCTACCCCTGCGTTTTTTCACTGTTGTTTACTCTCTAAATCATCTTGACAACCCGAGGCGATGTAAACAATAATTGCGATTTTACAATCGATATTCTGGCTTGTTCTCTCTCAACAACGGGTTTTGGAGCGCAGCACTAAATTATCCTTTGCCAAATTTGTTCCTCCGACCATTCAAATTCAGTCCTTAAATATACAATATTAAGAACTCCTACATACCCTCCAATCTTTGAACACAGGGTCAACGAGTATCGTTTGGCTCGATACTGAGGTCAGGACGCTCAACAGCTTGCTCTCCAGTTAATACGCTGCTTACACTACCAATGTAGGAATGTTTGTTTCAGACGACCACCAGTCTCCCCAAGCAACCCTACGTTTCATCGTTTTGGCAATAGCCACGGTGATAGATGTGGCTATTTGTTTTCTCTCAAAAGCTACACAGCCACACTCTATGCTGGGAGTGCAGCTTGCGTGAGTTAGCTCACATCAGCGAGCCGAATACCCAAGCTTCCGGTATTAGCTCCAACTATGAGGCAAAACTGCGCGTAATATCTATAACCGAACTTTCAAGGGCATCCGCTATGGGGAGACTACGACGGGCAGCATAGTCTGGACAACACCAGCTT
Organism: Ceratobasidium sp. 428; assembly: GCA_019623705.1. Classification (NCBI taxonomy): domain Eukaryota; kingdom Fungi; phylum Basidiomycota; class Agaricomycetes; order Cantharellales; family Ceratobasidiaceae; genus Ceratobasidium; species Ceratobasidium sp. 428. The sequence goes on along the minus strand of WSTJ01000527.1, from coordinate 20,056 downwards.
CGATACGTTGGCCTTTATCATGAGGTTCCTGGTCCAGTTCTAGCACGTTCGATTTCACGACCATCGGTTGCGCAAGTCGTTCGCCATTGGCTCTTTTTTGGGCGTACTTTACGTGCGTCACCTTGTGATCACATACCCACGGGCTCAGTTCCGTCATTGGCAGATCTAAGCTTGGGGCGTAGGCTGATTTTCTCGATGGGCAACTTGGCTGTGCATAAAGGCCTCCGGGGGTTGAAAACATGCGACCAGCTAACGAGATCGAGGCTGGAGAATAGAACGGCTCCCTCCACACCCCTTTTTTCCTCATGGATAACATCATCTTCGTCGTAATTCTTGGACCAGTGTGACCTCATCGGCCGACCACACCGCATCCGAAGGGCTTGGTTTTGGAGCTTCGTAGACTATATAAACCTCCAGACTGCCGCTCGTATCCCCCACCCTACTCTTCTGAAACTTTTAACAACATGACAATCTCATCTGGGACCTACCGCATCCGCAATTCCAAGTCGCACACCATTCTTGACCTTAGCCGTAAGGACGGCCATGAAATCCACGGCTGGCAGCAGCACGACCAGAACAACCAGCATGTGAGATGTTCCCCAACTATACACCGTGCCTCTAACCTATGATTGTGTATCACAGTGGTATGTTCGGCGTACGGGTGACGGGTACGTCATCCAGAACGTCGAGTCTGGCGATTACGCTAGCGTGAACGGCAACCAAAACGGCAGCAAGCTCCGCGGGTCGAAGAATGAGTGTACATGGAACTTGATCCCAAAAGAGGATAACCATTTGTGAGTGGTTATCCGATAAGATGCATAGTGTTATTGATGCGAGGTTTTGCAGTATGGGTGTCCCAGGTACCAATCAGGTCGCCGATATGGACATGGGACGTAGCGATAATGGAACTACGGTAAGATCCGGTTTCATTATGCGACTTGTTCTATAGAATTTAAATGACTACACAGGTCCATCTGTGGGAGAGGACTGGGGCCAACCAACAAAGGTGGCAGTTCGAGAAGATCAAGTCAGTACATTTCACCAGTCATTCCCGTTCTCCTAACCATAGATGATACAGCGACAACCCTGGTTCGGGTGGAGGAGGAGGAGGATATCACCCGCCGCCTCAGCAGCAGTATCAGCAACCCCAGCAACCTCAACAGCAGTACCAACAGCCTCAGCAACAGCCTCAGCAGCCTCAACAACCTCCGCCGCAACAGCAGCCGCAACAGCCGCAGCAACCCCCGCAACAACAAGGACCTGTGTCCCCCGGCACATATATCCTCAAGAACGTTAAGACCGGTACCGTGATTGATTTGAACCGTGGCCAGGCGAACGAGGGCGCGGACGTCTTTGGCTACGATCATAACGGCGGAAATAATCAAAAGGTTAGCTCATTGTCATCTAGAGTGCTACTATGCTAACGTCGGGGTAATTGTACAGTGGCAGATTCAGCCTACCGGTCATGGCCAGAACTTCACGATCCGCAACCTCGAGACCAACACTTATGCTGCATTCCCCGGCCAGAGCTTCGCGCAAGGCGTCCTTGTCAAGGCGTCTTCTCAGCCCCAAGAGTATACTTTTGCTGCCGCTGACAAGGGTATCTTGTAAGTAATATGCTTATCGACACTAAGGTGCCAGGCTCATTGACGTTCGCCTACCTTCAGCATCTGTCCTACCCAGCAACCCGGCTACGTACTCGACTTGGTCCACGGTTCCGAAAAGAACGGTACCAAGATCTGCGTCTGGCAGAACAACCAGCAGGATAACCAGAAGTGGTACTTTGAGCGTGCTTAAATCTGATTGCTGTTCGCCGTCTTACAACTGTGCTAAACGACCGGATGTTAGGAATTAACAAATAAATATTAAATGTCAATTAAAGTCTTCGTGTTGATCACAAAACCACATGTTTACCTCGAAGAGAAATGCAATAATTGTACAGTAGAACAATGATAAGCATCGAGTGTACGCGAAAGCTACTTAAAATAAGTGGATCATACACGTTGGCGCATTGAGCTGAAAGGTGATTCGGGGCACATCATGCCAGAAACCGAATGTCCTTAGCTGATTGGCTCATACTTTTCGGTAGACCCAAGCCGAGCTACCTAAGACTTGAAGAGTGGCCGAAGCAATATAGCTCATATGAAGTCACGTCCTTCCTACAATAAACTCATAATATGACAGCGACCTCATGGATGCTTTCAAAGTCAACAAATGCTAGTATTGTGGTATACCATCACACATCACACCCGCCGTCCAAAAACCAAATCTATAGCTTGGCTTTAATTTTTGTGTGCGTCTTGGCGTGCCTCTCCTGAAGCACACGTCTAAGAACTTTCCCGGTCGGGTTCTTGGGTATCTATCCATCCATTCAGAACGCATATGAAATACACAAAGACACGGAAGCTCACCTCTTTGACAACTTCAATCCCACCTCGCAGCTGCTTGGGTTTACTCAGCTGCCCCTGCATCCACTCATGCAGATCCGCGATAACCTTTTTCGACCCTGCGTTGTGTCCTGCAGCGGAGAGCACAATCCACGCCCTAGGATGATTCGTCAGTCGTTGAAAGAGCAGAACGACACGCATATACGCGAACTCACCTTGGCACAAGTTCCCCGCTGTCCCGTTCCCCAGGTACACCGGCGACACATACATCCGAAAGGTAAGCATTTGGGTGCCCTTTGAGAACCGCTTCGATTTCGGTGGGCGAAACTTGGACGCCGGATACTTTAAGGGTGTCTTTGGCTCGGTCTTGGAACCAAAAGTGACCGTCTTTGTAGGCCAACTAATACCTCCTAATGTCAGTCTTTCGCTTCGACCCGAAGAGAACGCTACCTACGCGATCTCCAGTCCTTAGCCAGTTCCCAGGCAAAAACGTCTCCTTAGTCGCCTTTTCGTTTTCCCAATACCCCATTGCGTTGTTTAGGCCTCGAACATACAGTTCGCCCGGTTCACCTGGTGCAACATCCACCAAGTCTTCCACCGGAGTCCCAGCTGGAGCGTCATGGCACAGCCGGGCTTCATGCCCTAGAGTGGAATCGGCGTTACTGGCGTGTTCAAAAGTGGGGGAAGGGGACCAATACCTGGGATGAGCACCCCGGCAGAACCAAGTCTGGAGTTTACCTTCCCACCGAGCATACCATCAACGGGTTGGCTCATGACGGCTATTGTCTATACGGATACAAGCAATTAGACTCCTTGTCGAGGTGGTTGGAAAGATATTTCAAACCGATTCGCTAAGTCCGTACCCGCTCGACATCCTCATGATTTTGGTACCTTTAGCTCCTTTTGCCTCAATCGCATTCAAGAATTCCTTCTCAGTCTAAAGAGCCAGTCAATTATTTGAACCTCACCCTGTTTATAAACACTTACCGCTGGAGGAAGGTATGCAGCTCCAGTTCCAAGACCCAGCAGGGAGCTCAAATCTGTCTCTTTCGACCGAAACTTGGGATGCGCCAGTAATTGGAACACAAGTGAAGGCACAAGAGCCATCCCAGTGACACGGTGCTTGCGTATACACCTCAAAACGTTGTCGACATTCCAGGATGGGAGCACAACCTGCGTACTCGGAGCAATAAAAAGCCTATATGCGATGAAAAATTAGACGAATAGAGCACTAGGTCAACGAACCACCAAAGAGATTACGAACCTGAAGATATAGATGTGCAGACCCATCGTATGATACATTGGCAAGAAAGCCAGGTTGACGGGGTATTGTGTGTATACCGGCTGTGGGGGCTGCATGCCGTTGTCAATTCAACGAACAGCGCATATAGCAGTCGGATAGACTTACAGGGGCGACTTGAATCGCATGGGACATCCAAATCAACAACTGCACGTAACACGCGTTGAGATTCCCGTGAGAGATCATCACGGCTAAAAGAAAAAGAAAAAGATCATCAAGCTTTCCCCACTCGACCACCTATTTAGTTACGGCCCACCTTTCGGCAGCCCACTCGTCCCACTCGAAAAGACCAGGTAAGCGAGCGTGTCTCGTTTCGCCGGCAGAACGCCCACGGGCTTTGCGCCCCGCTCCTTGACCCGATCGATCAACCGCTGCAAAGAGATTTCCCCAGCGTGCGCTTTGTGGCCATTGCCCTCGAGTACGGTGATCCCGGGCTTAGTGGGCAGTCCGGTGAATTTGAGCGCTTGTTTGACCACGGCCAGTGAGGTTAGCCCGACGATGAGGTGAGTGGGGCGCGAGAGCTTAAGTTGGTGCACGAGTTCGCGAGCTGTGGAGTGTGAGTTTAGGAGTGCCACAGGGATAGTGGTTTGTAATGTGGCTAGGATCGAGACGGGGTAGTCCTATGACGTGTCGCTTGGTTCATGGTTAGGAAACACGGTATCTAAAGCATGCTCTTACAATGCAGTTGTCGCTTAATAGGCCGACTACGTCCTTTCCCGGCTGGAGAGCTAAGCCGCCTTGCTCTTTTGGTGAGCATAGCGCGGTACCCAAATCATCTACTCGCTGCTTAAACTGCTGAAAGGTACGTTCTTCCCCAGTAATCCCATCGATATGTAAGACGTAATCATCTGGCAGAGGCGGGCGCGGCGGAGACGGTGAATGCAGAATCGTATGGACAAAATTGGTTTCAGGCAGCGGCGGGAGGGGGCCAAAGGGCGAGGAATAGATGTTGGAGGTCATTGGAAGAGGAGGATTGCGGGGGCCGGGGACCGAGCATGGCGCCTCCGTGGGCGTGCTTTATAGGAGGGGCAAGAAACCCACATGGACTGTGAGGTGGTATTCGGTTATGTGTTCGGCCGGTGAGCCGTCATCAGGGCATGAGGCTTGTACCTAAAGGGCAGATTCGAGGCCACGTATAGAATCCGAGATACCTTTTGCGCGAGACGAGGTCACTCCGATGAAGATGGTCGTTTGTACTACAGATCGAGGCAGGCCCCTGCACCTGTCAACCCTATTTCGGGTTCAGTATGACAGCTGTAGATAAACTGACAGAAAATACGTACTAGGTACGGGCGCAGACAATTAGCCATCTTGGGCTTGTCCGGCCGCCGAAAGATAAGATGCGGCCAAGAAGCAGCTGATGTTCTAGCGTTCTATCGACATCAAAAGTGAACGAGCCACATTAAATGACAGGTTTGACGTGGTTTATTCCGGTGACTTGCCCATAGTTTACCGATGTTGCTCACCGAGGCACAGTCGGAGCTGTCTAGTCCGCCGCCGGAACGAACCGGCCGGCGGGAGCGGGTGGCGCCGAGCCTAGCTGTCGAGACGAGCGCCACAAGTAGAGCTGAAACTCGACATATATATGCTTGATCTACACGCAAGCGAGCATTTGCTATATGCCGTCACGCCAACGGAGCTAATTGACGCGCCCGACACCGATTAATTTCAAGTCCAAGGGGCATCAACCGAAGGCACCCGGATGCGCCAAGTTCAGGAGCGGGGAGAGACACGCGCCGATGGACTTCCCAAGCTGCAAAATGGCATGGGGATGGGTATATAAACCCAGTCACCGGTCGTCCGTTTCTTCCCCCCCCGATCTCGCTAGGCGACCCACAGGTGAGCTGAATAAACTTTGTTGCTCTAGTCGAGAAGCAGTATAGAGGCCGCGTGCGGCACGCTGCCCTGTCAATACACGGGGATACGCTCCCGTTATAACGCAGTCATGTGTTTCATCCGCTACGAGTTGTCGAGAATTTCAGCCTCGAGATGTTGTTTGCCTGCGGATATATATTGGGCGACGGACCCGACACCCAACTGACATTCTATCTCTCCCCAAAGTTTACCCCATGGAAACCGACCACTGCCCATCCGACGACACAACGCCAATGCCCACCCCAATGGCTGAAGAGCCCTCGGACCCGAACCCATGCATGATGCATGTCGACCGTGAGGCGCTGTACACGTCGCTCCCAGACCGGGTGTCCTACTTGACGGCGTTTCTCGAATGTAAGTTTAATGTTCGATCCGTCTAACTTGTAGGCTGATTTCATTTCTTGTCCTTAGTCACGGAATCAGATGCGGACATGCTCAACGAAGCGGCCCTCATTCTCGAGCCTCTTATCCCAACACTCGTCGACCGTGTGTATGCGCACCTGTTCAAATTTAGCGTCACGAAACAGGTCTTCATGCCTCGTCCCACGGGCCATGAAGGCCCGATGGTCGCGGACGTCAGCCACTTGACTTTGGAGGACGCGCAGATCAAGGAGCGCAAGCGGTTTTTCACCGTGTATCTTAAGCGGCTCATTACGAGTGATTACAACGATTTTAAGACCTGGGAATATTACGGTGAGTTCGTTTTGACGGCATGGTGACAAAGTTGATGCTAACCTGCACTGTAGACAAGGTCGGACTAATGCACACCGGCGAGGCTGGACTCAAACACCGAAAACTTGCCGGCAAGGAAGGATTTCGCGTAGACCACATACATCTCAGCGGGCTTCTAGGCTGGACTATGGACCAGATGATTGTTATTGTACGTTGCTCCACATTTCACCTTCATTTGGAAGCATACCAACTCACTGCGCAACTAGATCCTCCGACACGAATCCCTCTCGCTCGCCAAAAAAGAAACCATTATCCGCTCGCTTCACAAAGTAATGTGGATCCAACAGGACTTGTTCTCCCGACACTACGTGCGCGATGGCGAGGAGTACCGTAAAAATCCCCGTACACTAGCCGGCTCGCGCATTCGACAGAGACCGACAGGTACCGGTGACACTTGTCCGTATGCCGCCGCCTCTGCTTCACCCTCCGTTTCCGGTTCTGCCTCGTCCTCTCCTCAGATTGGTAGGAAACCCTCGGGTTCGGCCGGATCTTCCACGACGTCGAGTATAACGGGGGCCGAGAGTGTTGCGTGGAACCCCCAACCGGGTGGGACTTATGCGCCTGGGGAGTTGTACGATACGTGGGGTCGGGCGAGGTCCAATTCCAATGCTCCAACCTCGCCCCGGGTCGGCAGAAAAAAGTCAATATCCAATATCGACGGGCTGGTCGGCGGGGAAAGGGAGAAGGACGGAGGAAGGCCGGGTCTTTGGAGGAGAATATTTGGCGTTTGAGTTGTCGGGTTAGAGTATACACGATTTGGTTGGGGATACGATGTATTATTGGGAGACGTACAGTGACTAGCGCAGCTCAAGTATGTTTGCTTTCTATTTAATTTCAAAACCTTGATTCACAAAAATTCTTTGCCATTCGGGCACATTGGCTTTCTTCGTCCTGTCAATGAAAAGTTTAATTGTTGTGACATAATATGAAGGACATAAGCTTACTGTCAGACAAACAAACAACTTCAACCGACTCGTCTTGTCCGTAATCTCCGTCACCGTATGCTTCTGACTCCCAACAGCTTCGTTTGCGCCCTGATCGACGACGCATCCCAACCAGCCAAATGCTCGCCCGACATCATCTCTTAACTTGACCGACTTTTCACCTATTCCGCCTGAAAACACGATCCCATCCAGCTTCCCCTGAGCCTTGACGACGTACGCTCCGATGTAATTCATTAACCTGTCTAAGAATAAGTCATAGGTCAACCGTGCCTTGTCCTCGTTGGAAGAAGAGATTTCGCCAAAGTTGGATGTGCCGGCTAGGGCCTGGAGACCGCCTTGTTTGTTTAGGACGATCTCGGCCTTGGCGCATTGTCCGCCTGGGATATGCGTAGGCTCGGAAGCGTTGGGTGTATGGTGAAAGATGAGGACAGGGTCGACCGAACCGGTACGGGTACCACCGGGAAGACCTGGACCATACGGTGTAAGATCTCGTGCTACAATGGATGCATAGTAACACGATGAAACGTGCCATCTAGTGGTGTCAACCCCATACTCGTATCGTAGCTCTTTCCGTCCTTGATCAGACACACGCTTGCGCCACTTCCGAGATGGGCAATAATAAGTGAGCATTCGTGCTTCGATTTACCCAAGTGCGAAGATACGTTGTCGAGGATGGAAGCGTAAGAAAGGCCATGTGCGCCGTATTTGCGGAGTGGGATAGGCGGCTTTCTAGAGCTGGGTGCGAGTGGGTATGTATAAATGTGTGGAGGGAGGGTGGAATGGAACATGGTATCAAAGAGGAGGATTTGACGGGAGTTCGGAATGTGCTCGAGGCAAACTAGCCGCGGTTGTTAGTCCGGAGCGGTTTACTTGATTATATGTAGGCTTACAGCGAACAACTTGAACGGCAAAATGGTTCTAACAAACGGCACAATTAGTTGTCGAAGAGTCGGTCAAGGGCGAAATAAAAATATTTAAACCCACATGTAGTGGCGCAAACGCACTGAGCGCGTCCATCTTCTCTAAACCATCCTCATGACCAGGCCAGATCGCCATGGGTTCAGATTCGGTCCCCCCGTGGACGACGCGGTGCGCGACGACTTTGACGAGATCCCGAGCGCGTGGTTTTGACTCGGATTTTTCCTTGGCCACAAAGTGTTTCGAAGAAGATCCCTCGATGAGCGAAATCATACGTTCAAATACATCTTCGTCTAGAGTCGCGCTCAGTGACAAGAAACGCGGTCAACCATATTGTTAACTCACATGCCATACCCTCCTTTTCTTCCTCGCTCACTTTCTCATATTCATCCTGACCCGATTCGTGAACTATGTACTTGATAGAGGGCCTCGCACCCTTGACCTCTACATTGGACGCAGAACCAGAAATAAGGGTGTCGAGGTCAGAGAGCGAATAAAGCTTAAATTTGATCGAGGACGAGCCGCAGTTCTGATCAGGGTGGATTAGATAAGATATGCGCCAACCAAGGTTTTATGCCTACCACAGCGAGCAACATGTCCGTCGCCATCCTAGGGAGTAAGTCGGTGGTGCTTTTCAGGGAGGAGTGGTCTTGGATTTGGCTTGGGCTTATTCTCGCGGATATCTGCTTCCAAATTACCTGCTGTTTGCGTCATAGCTCAGATCGCCACTGCGTGGGTTCGTCATCGAGCTAAGAATGATGTACGGGTCGCCGACTCCGAGCTAGGCCTGATGGTAGTATATAATACATAAACTGGCTATGGTTGGGCTACACTTTTCAACGATCATGGCCAATCGTGGTACTCCTCCGAAGCCTTCGTCTCTCCCAGCTGAGATTCTCGAGCAGCTTAAAGTCAACCTACCCGTTGACATTGACGAGGCGAGACAAAAATATGACCTGGAAGGTATCTTGAGCTTCCAACGGATGTAAGTAGTTCGGTTTTTAGTTGTAAACTTCGCGGAAAATAAACGGAAGAATAGCGCCAACTACTTGGCTGTCGCACAAATATTCTTACAGTCCAACGCACGCTTGACTTCGCCGCTCGAGAAGAAGCATGTTAAGGCACGCCTTTTGGGACATTTTGGGACCTGGTAAGCTTTAATGTTATCTGACCTTTGACTTGACAATCTGAGAGGTTTTCCGGTACAGCCCTGGCCTGAACTTGACCTACGCTCATGCATCCGCACTCATTACCCGCCATGCCAAGGAGGGCGATGATGTCCAGATGCTCTATGTCACTGGCCCCGGACATGGCGCCCCTGCCATTCTGGCCTGTTTGTATCTCGAAGGCTCCATCTCGCGGTTCTATCCACAAGTGGGTACAACTATACTGCAGCATCGCGCTCGTAATGACCATAAATATGATGTGTTTAGTATGAAATGAACGAAGAGGGCTTTGACAAGGCAAGAGTTATCTCACAAAGCATACTTGCCCTAATGTCCAACGCTGAAATACCGTGGCACACCCAGTTTGTCAGGTCCTTCTCATGGCCAGGAGGGTTCCCCTCGCATGTCAACGTGAGTAACCTATAATCGTACGCGCACTCTTTCTTCATATCAAACGCATCCCTCCCGTGTTCAACAGGCAGAAACCCCGGTATGTTACTTCTTGTCGTCAGTCTTCCAAACTCTTAGTTTAACATCCCACAGGGCGCTATTCACGAAGGCGGCGAGCTCGGATATGCACTAGCGGTATCGTATGGGAGTGTCATGGACAAACCAGACCTCATCACCGTTTGCATTGTTGGTGATGGAGAGTCAGAAACGGGTCCTACGGCAACGGCTTGGCATGGGCACAAGGTGGGCGACTCCTTGCGTCTACTCAAAGATAGAAGCTGAGTCATGTAAAGTTTATCGACCCAGCAGAGAGTGGTGCTGTATTACCTATCTTGCACCTCAATGGATTTAAGGTATGAGAGCGTTGCATTACCGACCTTGAAAATACTGAGAGCAATTTAGATTTCCGAACGCACTATACCTGGAACAATGGACAACACGGAGCTTGTGTGTTTGTACACGGGTGAGATTTATTCGTCTCACTACCACAGTGTATTCATATAGTTTGCAGGATATGGATATCAAGTTCAGTTCGTCGAGTACGGTGACCTTGCCCAATCGCACGAAGAGCACGAGCGGAAGGAGCTTGCTCTAAATGCGAACATGGCTGCTAGTATGGAGTGGGCTTACAGTGAGATTCGGTACGAGCGCATATATTCTACGATTCAGTTTATCTCACATCCATATTTGTAGAAAGATCCAAAAGGCGGCTCGAAGCGGCGAACCGATCGTCAAACCCCGCTGGCCGCTCATCATCATGCGCACTCCCAAAGCAAGTTACACTCTGTCTCCTCCTCACACGACTGACCTTTCAAATAGGGAATGACCGGTCCTCGGTCTCTTAAAGACACTCCACTGGAAGGCTCTTTTCAATCGCACCAAGTACCCCTTGCTGCCGCCATGTCAGACGATACCCAGCTCAAAATCCTCTCCGATTGGCTCGCGAGCTACGGAGTAGACGAGCTGCTCGTTAAAGGAGGACACGGCGACAGGCCGGATCAATTTATCAAGAGCAACGTACTGCGAATATTGCCTGAGCGAGTGGACCGAAGACTTGGAATGCTTAAGGAGAGTTATGCGGGGTATAAGCCTCTTGATGTGCCGGACTTTGAGGGTTTCGGGAGCGATAAACCAGAAGAAATGAGTGCAATGAAAGCTGTCGCGAGTGAGTAGGCCATGAGTATCGTGGGGGATTATTGCTGATGTTGTGGACAGAATATCTGGGCGCCGTGATTGAAAAGAACCCGAGTTCGTTTAGGATATTTTCGCCCGATGGTATGTCTGCGACCTTTGTACCATCATAGGCGCTAGTAACGGGCTGGCCACACTAGAATTCGCTAGCAACAAGCTTGATGGTGTCTTAGAGAAGACGTGAGTGCAAAGCTTTGGTTTTTCATCCATCACCGTTCAACCCTCCACAGAACGCGACAATTCCAGTGGGATCCAGCGAGTAAGCTTCTTAGTCTAAACTGAGAAACAAACCCAATATCATTGCCTTGATAGCCGCGAACAAGGGTGGTCGAGTGATTGAAATGCTGTCAGAACACAGTGGGTACATGAGCTAGCAAGAACCTATCGGAGCACTAAAATCGCTCTGGATAACAGCTTTGCAAGGATTTATGCAAGGCTATACCCTTACTGGTACGTGGCCAGGGTATCCAATCATCCGATGTAACTATACTAAATTCTCTCAAAGGTCGTACTGGCTTGTTCCCGTCGTACGAGGCATTCATCGGGATCGTAACGACTATGGTGTGTCAGGTTCAGTCTTGGAATAGTCCCGAAACTGAATTCCGCGGCTCCTATAGGTTGAACAGTACGCTAAATTCCTAAAAATGGCTCGCGAGACCAAATGGCGGGGCGATGTTGCGTCGCTTAACTATATCGAAACTTCGACGCTCTGGCGGCAAGAACACAACGGTTACTCGCACCAGAACCCAGGTTTCATTGGACAGCTGCTTACCTTGCCTCGTAACATGGTCCGGATATATCTTCCGCCCGATGCGAACTGCGCGTTGTCTGTCATGGCCCACTGTTTAAGGTCAAGGAATTACGTGAATCTCGTTAGTAGCTAAACGATTTTGATATATCAGCGCGCATATACTAACCCTTTTAGTAGATCATTGGAAGTAAAGCCAACAGCCCATCATTCCTGGGCGTCGAAGAGGCGAAGCGGCACTGCATCGCTGGTGCCTCGGTCTGGAGGCATTTCTCAACCGACGATGGTAAGAACCCGGATATCACACTTGTTGGTATAGGCGTCGAGACTACTACCGAGGTTATTGTAAGTGGACAATCTATTGCAGGGATATCTCGACATAACTTTGATGCATTCATATGACATCAGGCGGCCGGCACATTGCTGAAAAACGAGGGCATTCGTGTACGGATCGTCAATATCGTCGGCAGGTCATTTCATTTCATTCAGTTTGGTTCGGGCACAAACTTCTCTAACAGATTTAATGGTGTTGGGCGAGCCCGGCGAACATCCTCACGCCCTGAGCCATGACGCGATGGACGCACTTTTTGGCGTGAACAATCCAGTCATTATCAACTTCCATGGATACCCATTACATGTCAAGTCTTTACTCTTTTCTCGAAACCAAGCCCCTTTGAGGCAGCGTTTCGAGGTGCTGGGATACGTGAGCCTCACCCCAATATCAACATCAACCGGACAAATTGCTAACCCTGCTTTAGATCGAGGAAGGTACAACCACAACTCCGTGGAGCATGCTGCGGCTGAATAAAGGTGAGTGCTAACGTACTAGTTGAGGTTCGGGAATGGCTGGTACTTGTTGGTACATAGCCGGGCGATATGATATCGCAGCCAAAGCAATATCGCTTATCGCTCATCATAACAAGGACCACGCCATTGTTACGAGGGTACGTCTAGCTCACACTATCAAGAGCAATCCTGAATGTAGTACCCCCTATAGGCTCATGAATTGAGTTCTTTCTTTTTACACAAGAACCAAGGTGAGAAAAAACATATAGAATCGACCAATGTTGACCAGAGCCAACGCTTTTGTAGTGGAAGCCAGGTATGCCTTCGAGCATGGTCAAGACTCTGAAGAGGTAACTCGGTCTGTGGTGTAATTTTGGAACAGTTGGTGGGGGATGAGCGCTCAATGCCAGATGTTTCAGCTAGCATCAACTAATGTGACTAGATAATAATATAGTAAACTTTGTTATGATCTACGACGAAAAAAAAAAAAAAACCTGGCATAGACAAGGACTACAGATTGAGGAAATCTAAGAGCTAAGATTGGGGTAGAGGTTTTGAGCAAAGGGTAAGGTGGAAGCTGCGTCTTTAAAATCGGGCCAAAGTACATACAGTTTGTGCTCCTCTTGGCACCGATATTGTAAGGAGCGCCGACAAACATAACTTGGCAGTCTACACAGGGTATATTAAAAAAAAATAAACGCGCTGAGAAAAGTGTGGGTATACTGGAATAGACAACCGGGACGCTATGGTGTGCGAGCGTCGGGATTTGTTTGCGCATATTTATGTGTGCTTCGCGAGAGGACAGACGTCTACCCGGTTGTTCAAGCGCATACAACCGGTCTTTCTCCGGCAGGATCTTGCAGTAAAGCTACGTCATGTCGGATAACTACCCGTGGTATGACTTGGAAGCCCTACTGTGGAATTGAGCTTGACTTTATTGTTGGACTCTTCATCTCGCGGCTAACTCGCACTCATACATACATATGTTTATTTGTAAACGTTCACACTTGTATTTGCATACGGCGAGAATCAAGAGAGAAGTACATTTACAAAAAGTTTATACGCGTAGCAGTTATGATTCTATTTCTTGATATTCACTTCAATTCAATCGAACATTTAGTCCACCCAACGACTTTCCCACCTTCACCATCACCACTTTCGCACCCGAATCGTACTTCCATGCGAACTCCTTCACCTTCTTCCCGTCCACATATACTTCACCTGGCGCCTTCCCTACACCTAGCACTCGCACGCTTCCCACCTTCGCCTCCGTCTTGTATCCCGCAGAGCCCGACACCTTTAGCTCTTTATCCTTGTAGCTCATCGACAACCGCGTGCTCGTCTTCGGCTCGATCGACACTCCATCATCCACGTACAACTGCCCACTCGCCTTGCCGCCCGCATCCGGCGCGATTACATACTCAAAGTCCACCTCTCGTAGGGCCTTGGTTGTCATTGCGCTGCTCGCTCGCAGAGGAAGAACAGACCCGCCCTTGATGTGCACAGGGATCGACGTATAGCTTACGTTCGTTAGTGATGTCGTCTTTCCCTTGCCTTGGACCTGTCTGTATGTCAAGAAGTCGTAGAAGACGTCCTTTGGCAAGTAGATGTCGACCGACGTCGAGTTCTCGGCAGTGACAGGGGAGACTAGGATAGAGTCGCCGTAGAAGAATTGTAGGTCGATCGAGTAGGTATTCTTGTCCTGGGGGTATTTAAACCACAGGCTGTTGAGCACTGGTGAGCCGTCTTCGTGCGCTTGCTGGATAGCGGTGTACATGTAATCCATTAGACGATAGCTGTATGAGCAATATTCAGTCAAGGCCTGAGTTGCGAAGGTAAACACTCGACGAACCGAATGTCGATGACATTCTTAGCGGCTTGAGCAACACTCGGCCACCGGTAGAACTCCTGGCTAATGCTCGCGTCTGCATTATGCTGCAATTATAATTCAGAAGTGCACAAGTTTCACTAAGGCCACAAGTACTTACGTTACGATAAAACGGCGAAAACGCCCCCAAAGTTGCCCACCTTGCACACAGAGTCTCGGTCGTGTTGTCGCCAAACCCACAAACGTCGCTTCCAACCATCGGGACCTGATAGATTCCAGCCATCGCGAGCTGACCAGCAATCGAAAAACGGTATTCCTCCCAGTTGCTGAGGTTGTCGCCGAGCCACTTGCCAACTTTGCGGCCTGCTCCTGCAAAGGTCGAGCGAGTAATAACGAGTGTCTTCAGACCGGGACGGCGCGCAAGCATGGCGTCTCGCGTTCGGGAGGACATCATTGTGCCAAAAAGGTTGTCTAAACCGGTGTAATTGGTAACGTTATGAGACATGAAATTTGAGAACTTACGAGTGTCGTATTCCATTAGACCGTTGGCGTGTACGAGATCCATACTTGTGGTATGATCGGCGAGGTGGGGCAAGACATTCCCAATCTTGTACGGAGGGTCGTTGTAGTTTGGACCGGCTGCGTTGCGTACATCTATCATACGTTTCGTAACGTTTTGGAAGATGGGGGTGTTGGCATCCGGCGGCGAAGTTTTACGAGGAGGTGGATTGCCGACAGCCTGTTCTTCAGGGTTGTCGCATGGGTAGAGACAAAACTGACAAAGGAAAGGCATAAGAAAGTTAACAAATTGATAGCATTCAAGCTCACCGAGGCCGGTTCGTTCATATCAATCCATGCGCCGTCAATGTCTGGTGAAATCAAAACAAGATTAGACCGAGTGGTTGGCAGGATGCATATAGTCTGACGAACCGATTCCAGTCTCCGGATTAAAAAATGTCTTCAGCTCGTTAGTCCAGTAAGAGGAGACATTTGGGTGGAACCAGTCTGGGTAAACTGTTACGCCTGGCCAAACTACCCCTTTGTGGAGAGATCCGTTCGCATTTTTCAAGAAAACATCATCCGCAACACCGCGGTCGAAAGGTTTGTAGCCCTTGTTGGGCTGATATGCCACGGCGGGGTCAATCATCATGACTAGAAGAACCATATTAGTTGAAATCAAGCGAATTACTCATTCAACTCACTGTACTGCTGGTCGTGCCCATGTAGGTAATCAACAATTTCTCGCATTTTTGAGGTCGGGAAATATTCTGGGTCGTTTGAGAAAACTTGAAGATCGTGCATATAGTCTAGATCATTACCGTTTGAATGAACTAGTATTCGCAAAAAACTTATATCTAAACTCACCAATATCGGTCCACATGGTCTCAAGTGGGATACCAGCCGCAGAATAGTTCGTAATAACGTTCGCGACATCGACGTAGTTCTGGTACCCCCAACGACACTGATGCAGTCCCAAACTCCAATAGGGCACGGATGCAGGGAAGCCCGCCTTCGAGTAGTAAATTAGAAAAGCGCACAAACAGCTAGTTCAGACGACTCACGATCTTGGCATATCCGCGAGCGACATCACCCGGCCCGCTCTTACCATCGCTTCCACCTATGAAATAAAAGTCCAGGACACCTCCAATCACATTGTACTCGATGCTTCCAGGCTGAAGCTTGACATCCATTCCATTACTATTGAGCAGGAAGACGGCATGAGTGCCGGTGCTCCGGTGCTCGAAGTAAATGGGATGAGATCCGTACTGAGAAGTCGAGAATGAGCGAGCCACGTGGAGTCACAGCTGAAATCTAACACACCAAATTCGTACCCGGGGGTACGCCGTAGGCATCGCGGTTCCAGATAGTCCTTGTAGTGTTGGAAGGGTCGAGCCGGAACGAGTTGGTGTGTTCGCCAAGGCCATAGATATTTGCATTTTCAGGAACAGCAGTCTTGAGGCTAGTTTACAACATTGAACGTAAGTTCTTAGTAAAGTTTGCTATTCGTTGAACTTACCGGAGGTACTGGTCCTCAAATACCAGCGTGCTATTTTTTGTGTCGAACAACACCTCGCCCGTCTTCTTTCGGCTCACACTGAACGAGAATGGTTTCGCGATATACTTGAATATGATGTCCGACGACGATGCCGACACCTTGGAGGTTGGGCGAGGAAAGACCTCTTCAGGTACTTCGTAGCGTTTCCCAGCCGAGTCTCTAATCTTCACGTGGATGCGCGATTCTGCACGTTGGGCGGAAACGTTAGTGACTATCTCGCCGTCATTCATACTCGACTTACTGTCTTCGTACGTGACCTCTAGTTTCAGCTGCTTGAGGTCCACGCCGTACATTTTGCAGCTCGCAGCAAGGTGTAGATCAGCAGTCAATCCATAGCTACTCGTCTTAACGTTCTGAGCGATATAGCCTTTGCACCTGTCGGGGTCGGGTGTCGCGTTTTGGCGAGAGACAAGCTGACCCAAGCCGTTTTCGAGAGGGGATGGTGCGGAGAGAGCAGTCCCCAAGAAGGAGAACGTCGTGAGCAGGGCGGTCCTCATGGGGTCGATACCAAAGGGAGCTCGCGAGGGGACGGCGAGCGATGAAGACCATAGTCCTATGGAGGCTGATATATATAGTATCTGTGAAGTCGTAGAGACGTAGGTATTCGACGGCGTTTAGAGCACTTTTGGTAATCACACGTACCAAAATGCCGCGCCAAGATTCCCTACAGAATTGAATGATTTATTATTTGCATAGTCTGAAGTTGGAACAGCATGGCCAGGAGGCCATCCGAACGAATTCGCGCTTCTGTTCGTCGGGATCGTTCACACAAGCATTCTAAAGAAAAACACGCAGTGAGAACACCAATTGATGTTGCATCGAAACTAACCGCTCACATTTCTACTCGCACAGGTTTGGCACGAAATACAGAACTGGATGACTGGGCTGATATTCAAATCCTTTCTTGCTTCCTTTTTAGGAGTGTGGGACGGCTGGGAAAAAATAACAGGCTTCGCAGTCAACACTCCAATGCAGTCGCCGGCAGCGGTAGCCGGTCCTTTTGGTCATTGGTCCGTTCTATGCATCGATTGTAGGCTTGGAGATTCCTCGTAGAACAGCGTGCCGATGTCATTGTGGGGTTGAGTATATGAAGTAACGATCCTCGCGGCGCACTCTAGCGTTCATTTGATTGTCCAAAATATTAAATATCTGGCGAAGAAACGTTCATCGATTGAAGCCTATAATCATATTGATTTCAGAAGTGGATTACTCTGGTGGGTACAGGTTAAACTTGGCGCAGCTGGCTGGTAGTGGTTGAAACAACCAAGTCCGATCGATCGGCCGGGTTGCCTCCACAAGCGCTATAGCTAATGGGTACCCGATAAGGTTTACCTCCACACGGCTTGACGATCACTAAGCACAGAGGGTGACGCACGGCGCTCTGTCGTAGCTTCACACTCTTCCTCGGTCTTGGTGATATTATTGGTTCTCTTAGGATGCATTTGGTTGCCTCTACGTTTAACCCACCGTCTGCTGTGCTACACTCTCTGGCATGTTCATTTCGGGGATCGGACGAGCGATATCTAGTCGTCTGCAAGACCAACAAGCTGGAGATTCATGGACTTCGACCTCACGGGACTGAGCTAGTGTGTGAACAGGAAATATGGGGGGCTCCAAAAGGATTGGCACAACTTGAATCTTCGGTAAGCTAATCGTAGATCTGTTAGCAAATACCTAACTTACTGGTATACGTAGAAACATCTCGTCCTAGCGTTGGATATTCCTCAAGCTAGAATAGCCATACTAGAATTCAAACCACAATCTGCGCAGCTTCATGTTCATCATACAACAAACGTCTCGCCTCTCACTCACCGGCCCTCAGTCAGATATAGCGGAGTTGTTGTCAATAACCAAAAGGTCTGCGCGGCATTCTACAACGGGCACGTCAAACTACTGGAGATCGAACCCAAAGAACCTTACAAAGTCACAGAAACAGATTTACGGTAAGCATAATCTTGTTTGTTTCCTATCGACGTTTACTAACATTATCATGCAGAGTACACGAACTAAACATCCAAACCATGTGTTTTACCCTACCCAGCTCCAACAACGTGATTGCTATTGCTTCTACCGATCAGGTTGGGACCGGACGGCTGATTGGACGAACGGGGGATAAACTGGATCCTTCTCCTCTCATGCCCGAAAAGGCACTCGACCCCGTACCCGGCCTAATCATCCCAGTTAAAATCGCCACCCCCTCCGAAGAACCTACGTTTGGAATACTATTAGTCTCGGAGACGCAGATCACCTTTGTCAACACGGGCCTTGGGCATGAGTTGGATGGACCCCACCAGTCAGCGGGCAAAGGAAAAGGAAAAGGCAGGTCCAGAACAAAATCCGAAGTCAAAGCGGCTCTTCAGGCGAGCTCGAGGACCGTGAGCGTGCCGTTTCAAGATGTCACTGCATGGACCCAAGTCGATGACACACACCTTGTAGTCGGAAGCTCTTTTGGACAATTGTACCTCTTGACGATGTCCATGGAGCCCGAGTTTACTCTAAGCACTACACCCCTAGGACAGGTAAGCACCTATATATTTTGAACCCGAACTATCCTCATGTCAGCCTTGAGGTGTCTGTACCATCAACACTTTCATATCTGTCGAACAATATCCTCTACGTAGGATCCTACTCCGCCCCTTCGCAACTTGTTCGGATCTCTGAGGAAGCCAGCCCACAACTCGCTCCAGAATCTCGCGGCAAAAAACATGCGGCCGACGATATCGACGAAGGTGGCCATATCGAAGTCATGGCTACTCATAACGATAATATTGCGCCAATCCTGGACGCTATGCTAATCGATTCGGACGGCTCTGGGCAGGTCAGCCTTGTCTATACATCTTATGAGCGTTTTTGACTCACATATTGAATGTAGGCTCGGATTGCCGCTGTGTCTGGAGACGACTCGGGTGGCGCCTTGCATATCATCTACCGGGGAGCCTCGTTCCGCGAATCAGCCGCCCTAGATGGTTTACCCAACCTCGAAAACCTCTTCGCCTTCAAGCAACATTACAACGCACCGTAAGCTAACTTACCACTCCAGCTCCCAACTCCTGAATGATACTGATACATAATACACACAGCAACCACGCATTCCTGGCGGCCGCAACCAATACAAACACCTTCCTCTTCTCAGTTACCCCGTCCCAACTCACACTGCTTACCGCTGGCGACCTCCCCAGCATCACACGCACATCCCGAACCCTCCTGCTCACCAACCTAAATATTCCTGGGGTCGACGCCGTCATCCACGTCACCCCCAATCACGCCGCCGTGACTGACACAGTTGCCGGACGGGGCATTGGCTCGTGGACTCCTCTGGCGGGAGACATCACGGCAGCCACAGTGGACGTCGCGGCTAATGTTGTATGTGTGGCAACCTCTCCAGGAGGATTGTTTTGCCTCGGTGTGCAGGCTGGAGGAATAGTCAAGAAGAGGTGAGTGTGTTCGACAGGCTCAGCTTGAACGAAGGTCTGACCATATTTCTTGCAGTGACCGCAGTTTCAGCGGTAAACCACACTCTCAGATATCGGCTCTGGCTATTAGCCAGGGCATAATACTCGCAACATTTTGGGGGTCCAACGAGACTATACTCCTTGATCATTACAACTTGCAGGTTGCGAAATACACAACTGCTACTGAGCCCAGTGCTGTATCTTCAGCTTTCCTGTCCAATTT
>WSTJ01000526.1:0-23117 GCA_019623705.1 Ceratobasidium sp. 428 | reverse complement strand
GAGCGTTCCAGGCAGAGTGTATTCTGTTGCATGTTCTCCTGACGGCGCAACTATTGCTTCTGGCTCATCCGACCATGCTATTCATATCTGGGACGCATATACGGGCCGAAAAGCTGGACGGCCCCTGAAAGGTCATACAAACGACGTGATATGCGTCGCATTTTCCTCTGATAGCGAGCGCATAGTATCCGGCTCTAGGGACAACACAATCCGCATCTGGAACGCCACCACTGGCCAGACATTGGGGCAAACGCTGCAGGGTCACACGGGTTCCGTCAACTCGGTTGCATATTCACCAAACGGCTTGTATATTGTATCAGGCTCTTCGGATCGGACTGTTCGTATCTGGGACTCACTGACGGGGCAAGCTTTGGGTAACCCTTTGGAAGGTCATACCGATAGCGTGCTGTCGGTCGCGTACTCGTCTGATAGCGCATATATTGCTTCTGGTTCTCAAAATAGAACCGTTTGCATCTGGGATGCAAAGACTCGCACGCAGCCAGGCAAGCCGATGGAAGGGCACACAGGTTATGTAACTTCAGTGGCATTCTCACCTGACGGCTTGTGCGTTGCCTCAGGCTCTGATGATGCAACCATCCGTATCTGGGATGCCAAGACTGGGCAGGCGCTTGGACAACCACTGCAGGGCCATACTGACTTGGTACGATCAGTTACGTACTCACACAATGGTGCATATATCGCTTCTGGCTCCTATGATCGTACCATCTGCATCTGGGATGCAAGAACTGGACAGATGCTGGGACAACCACTGAGGGGTCACACAGATTGGATACGCTCTGTCGCATTTTCGCCTGACGGTTTGCGCATCATCTCTGGCTCTGATGACGGGACCATTCGCATCTGGGATGCGCACATTGGACAAGATTCGGACCAGCCACCAGAAGGCCACACAGGGAGAGTATACTCGGTCGCATACTCTCCTGATGGCGCCCGTATTGCCTCTGGCTCTGGAGATCACACCATCTGCATCTGGGACGCATCCACTGGCCGAATGATTGGGCAGCCACTGAAAGGTCACACCAATGAGGTTAGCTCAGTTGCATACTCACATGATGGTAAACGCATCGTCTCTGGCTCTGACGACAACACCCTTCGTATCTGGGATGTGAGTAGTGGGCAGATGGTGGGGCAGCCGCTGGAAGGTCATACAGATTGTGTATGGTTGGTCGCGTTCTCGCCTGACGGCTCACGCATTGTCTCGGGCTCTGAAGACAAAACTATCTGTATCTGGGATGCGCACACCGGGCAGATGGTGGGACAGCCGCTGAACGGTCACACAGGCGCAGTATACTCGGTTGCGTTCTCACCCGACGGAGCCCACATTGCCTCTGGCTCTGGTGACGAGACTGTCTGCATCTGGGATGCAAACACTGGGCAGATGATGGGACGGCCGCTCACGGGTCACACAGGCTGGGTACTGTCAGTTGCATACTCACCCAGCGGCAATCACATCGTCTCTGGCTCCAACGACAACACCATTCGCATCTGGGAGGTCCGTACCGGCCAGATGGTTGGACAACCACTCGAAGGTCACACAGGTTATGTTCGGTCGGTCACATACTCACCTGATGGCGCTCGCATTGTCTCTGGTTCTGTCGACCTGACCATTCGCATTTGGGACGCACAGACTGGTCAGATGCTGGGACAGCCGCTGGAAGGTCACATGAACACGGCATCGTCGGTCGCATACTCACCCGACGGCAAGCGTATTGTTTCTGGCTCTTGGGACCAGTCGATTCGCATCTGGGATGTATGCGCCTTGCTGAACTCGGGCGAAGCATCCCAGGAGGTATCAGACTCCATGCGCGAATTGTCTTCCTCATCAAACATCCTGGTTCCCATCTCCGACGACTCCGGTTATTCATCTCCCATCTACAAGCCCCAGACCAAACGCGGGTTCCCGATACGTCCCAACCTTTCCGGTATGTGCTCTATCTTCGCAGCTGTGCTTATCATCCGCTTGCTCACGGCTCCGTCGCCTTATTTCTTTACCACAACCCAGACCCTAACGCCTGGACCTTGAGCGAAGATGGGTGGGTGGTTAGTCACGACCTGAAGCCGCTCCTGTGGGTGCCTCCCGAGTTGCGAGACACTCTCCAGCGTTACGGGAACATATGCACGATCTCCACCGAAGGATCTTGGTCGCTCGATCTCAGCAAAGCGAAGTTCGGAAAAGACTGGCAACAGTGCTATCGTCCCTAATCCTGGAACACTCAGGTCAATATCTCTCATAATCGTTGTGTCACAAGTCCTGTATCTATGTTCAGTTGTGCTGGCCACTTTTCTATAACCTTTACGACTTGTACCGAGATGTTTTTGGCTTCAATCGACAGGCTTAAACGTCAGGTGCTTCTTGGTTGCTGACTGGCTTGATGTGAAACGGCATATTTGACCGATTGTTCATCGCTCTCGGTGATGCACATCTCGGACGGATGGTATCGCGGTTGCGTTGCACATGTGGCGGCAGGAGGCTGGAGGTTTGCAACCTCAAGGTGGTCCCTCAAGAGTCAACGTAATATGTAGCCATAGAGTCTAACTACCGAGGTCAAGAACTAAAGTATTTCTTCTCTCATTTGTTCGACTACCATCGGGATTTCGCTTAATTTTTGCTGTGATCCCACGCCACTAGCCAGCTAAGTCGAACGGGAAACACCACCAGCACTGAGGGCGCGCCCAGGATTAGATAAGTTTTGGTTTATCTTCGACTGGACTATCCTCAGCGCGCGTTCATTCAAGCAGCCGAAAGGTATTGGAGATGTGAAACAAAGCAGCACGAGGTCGAGCGTCTCTCTAACACGCTTATCTCACAAGCTCGTGGTCACCAGCTAAGAGTTCAGCGGTTTTCACTTCGAGCTATGTATAAACTGCCTCTATGGCTCTATCATGAATGGCTGGACATAGTTCGGACCTGGGAATCCGGTCAACAAGCGGGGCGTGGTGAGTGTATGCGCTGGGTATCTCACGTGTCGTTGTTTCTCAGCTAGGAGAACACATCACATCGCTCCAGATCGGGCCACTCCTCTTGGACGCTCGCGACGAGAGGTGCACGCTCGGTCGACCGGGGTATCCACGCTAATGCGACGCGCAGTCGACTGGCTTGACCTCGCCTGGCACGTGACCACGGGCAACACTTTCGCCGAAACGCGAACACGCACAACCACGACCAACGACCCACCAATGACCATCAATCTAAACTCTCCTCTCCATGTCGACCTCTTGCCCTCAGTCTTGTGCGTCCTCTTCATTGACGTTCGTTTTCCGACGCTCCAAGCCGCCCGTCAACGAGTTTTTCTCACGATCCGGTTCCCAGACAGTTCAACAAGCTGTGCGTCGACCCGAACAAAACGACCTGCCCATCACTAGCTTACGCTCGCATGTACTGGAAAGCTACTAGAAACGAACTCGATGGATACTCTGCACCGCTTGCCACTCGAACCAGGATGGGACACGGGTTCGCCTGTTTACGCTACAGCAACGGGCTCGATCTACGCCTGGTCGCGTTTGGCCGCAGCTTTCGACTATCGACATAGAGCGTCCCAAATGAGAACTAGGCTAGTCCTTGATGTGAGTTATCTCTACCTCGAACTGGTGGCTTGTTTGGCAAATCCAAGCTGATGGATCGTCGTTCGTTCAGTTTGCCAGTGGGGACCTGAATGTTGAATGCGTTGTTGAAGCGGATTGGTTACCACCCGGCCAAAGGGACTCAGCGACCAGACTCTGAAGACCCTGTTCGGCCAAAAGTTTCGTTCGTCCTCTTCACTGGAAGTAATCGATCTCCGCGCTGTGGTCTGCGAGGTCGCCGATTGATTTACAGGATGATGGGGAAGCGCCTGCACGACCACGTACGTGCCAGGCTGAATACACCTTGCTTGTGATTGCGAACATGTCATTGCGGACAGCCTAGCACGCAATGTATAAGCTGAGACGTGAGCAAAATGTGTAAATAGCCGGTAGTAAATAAGGATGCTGGCTCTATCACGGGGATAAACTAAACTAGCAATTTGTGCATCGGAATTCTACGACTTATGACGGCTCGTTTGTACTAACGCATACAGAAGACACTTATTTATAAGTGACCATACGGCTCATTGACCAGGTCATACATTTCTAACACAACAATAGGCTCAGGCTATTTGTTCCGAAATATTGGGAGAGATCGGAGGGTGCGAGGAGGTTGGTTTAGTCGCTCGGCTCTGCCTCGCTCCAGATCATAGATTTCGACTTACAACTGCAGCTTAAGGTCGTAGCCGGGGTGGCCCTGTGGTCGCTCGGCACCGCCTCGCTCCGGGATTACGAGTTATACTGATCTAGCACCCAGCCTGAGATAATATATGCTTATTAGGGTACACATCAAATGCCCCATACGGTCAGAATGTCGATCCTCCAAAACGTGGCGCGGTTCATTTTCAACGGGCTGGGCTCTTGGTTCAGTGATACTTCGGAAAGGCTGCAGGAAGCCAAAATCTCAGCCGATTTCACCTTACCCACGTGACTCAGGGTTAGGAGGACCCGTCATGGACCCTGCAACCTCGACCGGGGAGTGACCTTGACAAGCAAGGTGATGAATGCTCAAAATTCATCGACGAAAGACTAGGTCCGAACCGGAGAAATCAAGATGAACTTACTGGAACTAGCCGAGGAATGGAACGCATGCCGTACTTAATGCCCCCGAGCCGTGGACCGATGTTTGAACATTCCAGCCCTCGCCTGGTGGATATTCGAGTCTTATGTTTGGGAGACACACCAACAGAAACGGGTAGCTCCTCGGTTTACGGCAGGCAAACAAACAACCTCCTCACGGGACGGACTATATCTGTAGTTGGTAGGTTCGATCCCATCTGCCGATGCTTCGGGTGTCCCTGGCTTACGTTTCGATTTTTGCTTATGGAACATCTTGACCCATCACGCCACAAACCGAATGTCGCCGGGAAGTTGTGTCGTGGCTTTTGGCCTGAGAGTATTCATATACTCACCACGCTAAGCTGACGGCTAGGCTTCGCATTTCCCCAAAGTCAGCTGTAACCGAGTCCGCCCGTTGTGATTTCTTATTTTTGATCACTCAGATCCAAAATCACGATCGACGTCGACCAACGAGGATGCGCCAATGCTTCACTTTCTTTAGTTGCCACTACGGCTCATTTTTATTCACCACCTTCGACTCGGAAGATCGTTTCATTTGGGGCGTCTGTGCTTGATGGATAATTGGGATATATCTTCATGTGAGAGAAGCGGTTGGCGTATGGGAGGGATACTCAAAGGCAGTGAGTGATAGTTTTGACCTCTCACGAACTCTTACTAGGTTCCGTGGTATTTCGGCGGCTGACCTGACATCTGCCAGGTCCGCGTGTTCGAGGCCTGGATGGATCCTTGTAGTATTGGAGAGTGCTTGTCTTCGCCAGAGGATATCGCCGGTTTGCCGACGACTGGAACGGTTTGAGTGCTTTGTGCAGTTCAACTGGCGTGGGGTTACTTTTGAAGGTACGGAACTTAATATAGCGTATCAGCTCCTAGCATCTTCCTCTGAATTTTGTATGCTGTTATTATGTTCATCTCCATGTCTTCAACCATCCCTCCGCGTCTTCTCCCCTTTCTCGTCTGCGAATCTGCTCAACTTGATACATGGGTTTCTATCGAGATGGACTAGCGTGATACTGGTATGGTCTGCAGATTTCATAAATTTCAGATTCGCTTGTAACTCTCGAGGAATAATAAATCTATCCAACGTTTTTGGCACAGTTTGAGAAATCAAATGCTGTTACAGACACTAACTGAGAGTGGTCTACGACAAGCGTTTGAGGTCTCGGTCATTAAATCGATATTTTTCGCAAGCAGAGTTGGCTTGGTGGGTTCAGATCGGAGACCTCATTACATAAGCCGAGCGGCACCAAATAAATCCCGCTCGCTGTACGGAGCCGGATCGGGAGGTCTGGGGTATGAGAGGCCGTATCGGACAAAAACATTTCATGGTGAACCTCTCGAGTGATTTTGAGGGAATCCAGTGAAAATGAGTGAAAACGAGTGAATTCATTCAAAATCATTAGAAATCATTAAGGTTTCAAAAAACCTGATGTTCATGTGAATTCATTCAAATTCACTAGAGTGAGAAGCCGTGAGAGTGAGTGATTTTGAGTGATTTTGAGTGAAAATAATGCATATATTCAGAAAAAATACTGGGAGCTTGTTCAGACTATCTGGGGTCTGCATATATGTACACTATAGGTTAATTTGTTGGGCAATTACATGTAGGAGAGCTATCTAAGGTCAACCCTGCCACAGCCTTGCCCCTCCAACCAGACTCTGGCCATGTCCTCGATGTGCCAATCACCGCCGTCCGACCGCTCGGCCAAGGTACTTGCCACGGATGTCACACCCAGTAATTTTAGTGAGTCAGTTGCGTGACAACTCCTTTCATAATGTATCGTAATTGTATGTTCTCACATTCGTTCTACCTAATATGTGTCCCCCATGTGCCCATGTTCTCCTCCCTGCGGGAACGCGCTCTTATCCACCTGCGCTTCCCAGCTGCCCGTGCCTGTTTGTACTGATTGCGCGCAGCCGCGCTGAACTGTACACATTACCGGTACGTCTTTATGCTTACTGATTCGCCGGATTATCGCTAACTGTCGCGCATTCTACCCATTGATACACATGTTCGCATGTACACCCCCCTGTAGTATTCCTATATTATCATTCATCTATCTACGCGTACCACACATCGGCTAGGCGCATGCCCGAGAGCAGGGGGCGCTGCAGGCACGCTGCAAAATAAACCCGTACCGCAAAACGAAACGCCCGTGCCCCAGAGCCCAAGTGGATGGCACGTCGATCACTTCCATCGACGTGATCGACCGTCATATCCTGCCGTCAGCGCCACGGGACCTTGCGCATGTGGAGAAGCCATCACCGCGGCAACTCGGCTTACCTGGGAACTGGGCAAGGACTATGGAGCCCGGTCGTCGCCGCTATTGGGGGTCTGGGAGCCACGCTGCGCCGGACCGCAATCACGCCGGAACAACTGTGCCCGGGTCGGAATGGAAGCCCAGGCGTGACAAATTACGACTTTTGGCAGTTGAAATCCCCCTGTGCTGGTCGAGCTGGTCGAGGGGTCGTGAGGCCTCACATACGGTGCGTTCATTTCGGTACGCTCAACCAGCTCAACGCAGATTTTTGGTGCTGATCAGCCAGGGCTTGTTTTGCTGATGTCGCCCAACATAGTGTTGTCTCTCCCGGCCGCTCGCGTACGTACGTCGAATGTATATGTAGAAAAACTGCTTGGATACGTATGTCCATGCGCTGACTCTGCCACTGTACCGCCACCTTTGATGCGTACTCCAGCACCACGCATCTGAGCGCCCGCCCCAGCCCCTATCCTTGTTTGGTTGCAATTGCAGACCTGTGTCCGTTCACGTTTACCAACACGTATCTTCGTCGGACTGCTTGTGTCCCAGCGTTGGACACACGTCTGCCGTTTGACCATGCTTGATGCTTACATTTGTTAGTCTTTTTTAATACATATAAACGAACTTGATGCCCATCTGTTAGGTGTACTGCTAAGTAAGCGTTATGATCCAACAGGCCAAAGAGCTTGACGGACCGGCGAATGGCCGTCAGGCCAGAGCACGGCATGATGGCCAAGCACCATATGAGCCGGCGCTTTCAGAGCCGGGTTGACGGGTGGGAGCCGTGAGATGGGCTGGCACCGGTCAGTGAGTGGTCAAATAGGACACTTACTTGGCGAGCACTTTCCAAGCGCTTGCAAAGAACTATCTAGTATAGAAAATTATACACGCCTCGGGCGACTTTCTAGGCCTTTGTCACCATATATCACCTTGAGTCTGGGGGGGTCAGAGTCCGGATGTGGTGTGACTTTGAGTTCTCTAGAGCCCAGGGCTTTTTATAGATAGCTCTTACATGTAATTGCCCAACAAATTAACCTATAGTGTACATATATGCAGACCCCAGATAGTCTGAACAAGCTCCCAGTATTTTTTCTGAATATATGCATTATTTTCACTCAAAATCACTCAAAATCACTCACTCTCACGGCTTCTCACTCTAGTGAATTTGAATGAATTCACATGAACATCAGGTTTTTTGAAACCTTAATGATTTCTAATGATTTTGAATGAATTCACTCGTTTTCACTCATTTTCACTGGATTCCCTCAAAATCACTGAAATGTTGACTAGATGTAAGGTATCAATTGCGATGTTCAATGTTTTTGTCCTGTGCGGGAGCTGATACTGGGGGTTTCAGAGTTTTCAAGGGCCAGTCCGAGAGGCTTATACAAACGTGTTCGAGTCCACGCTCATGTCTTCGACAGTCTCACCCAACGTATCGCATTACCACACCAAATGCGTGTGCTGGTCCGCAATTATTCAACTGTACCGATCTATGGATACCGGTTGGGCCTATTATACTCCAGTATTGTAGAGCAGTTTACGACTAGACTTGTTGAGAGAGCACGAGGGCCATGTTTATGTATTATACTATATATACAGGGCGTGAAGTTCAAACCGACTTACATGCTACACAGCCAGACGGATCGGACATCGGGTAGATATCCCGGTGGTCTCGTGACGAGGATAAGCGCATAACCTTGGGTGGAGGTCCACGATCTGTGGAGCCGATGGTTGGACGCGAATACCCGGGAGCTCCCCCCAAGGTCCAACATCCGTGGGACATCCCGGGGTATATTCGAGGGAGGTTTGTGGTTAGCTCGACGGCACTCTGGCGATAACACAAATATTTTGCCCACCGGGCGTCGGCAGCGTCTGGCATCTGGCGGTCGCATCGCACGGCTCAAGGCATTCAATAACATGTATATAATGTGTATACTATGATCGCAATACAAGTCTCAAATCATAATGAACGTTTCGCATCACAATACAAGTACACTCCGCGGGCACCAGAAGCTTCACCGAGACTCACTTGTTCGACAACAAACCCCCTTCCTTCTGCGCAACACGCTGCCATTCCTCCAGCTCCGTAGTTTCATGTAAATCGCCAACCGCCTTACTCCATTTCTCCTCGTCTTTGCGAATGGCCTTCCGAAAATATCTACCAAGAGTGCCATTCAATTAGATACGTCCCACACCCACCCGCATATAGAGAGCGTGACTTACTTGTCGATACTCTTCTGGTCGTTGCCCTTCTCCGTACGAAGGTCCTTCAGAGCCTGGTCGGCGTAGTCCCAGAACTTACAGTTCTTGTTCTCCGCCGCTTTGTAGCTCTCCATGTATCGGCTCTACAAAGCCGCACTGAGAAAACCCAAAGCGAATTTAGCACATAAGATGACTCACCAATAGTGCAAATCGGCCGTAATGTTGAGCTGTGATTTTAAGAGTGGTGCCCTTAGTGGCACGAGCCACAAGCGACCCGAGATCCATCTCCGGCTCTCCGAGCTTGCGCTTTTCGAGCTGAGAGAGATTGAGTACAAGCAACGTCTAAGAGCAAGAGACTTACGATGCTCTTGACCTCAGACCGGTAGCTGGTGAAAAACCCACCAATGAGTGATAAAACCTTGTCGACCCCAGCTTTGTCGGACGCAGGGGGCAGGTGAGCGATGTGGTTTGCTTGTAACGCTTTCTGTAATTCAACATGTATCAACCGTCATATCAAAGACCCAGGAGACAGAATGAACTTACAAACACCGTCTTTGGCAGCATGCCAGCCCGGCTGCCGCCTCGAGGGCTACTGTAGTATGTCAGATTAGGAGCAAAAAAGACAGCGGCAGTGTGGGTCTTGGCGTTTTTCTGAATATTATGTCATAAGTGATGTGGCGGTTTGATGAAATTGAAGTTACGAACCTCGACTTCGGGATGAATTAGGCTAGTGGTGATAGCGCTCGCAACCTTTTGGGTTTCTTGCCGCACCTCCAGGTTCAGCGAGAAATCCATGATCTCTCGCTCCGGCGTGCTGGCCTGCAAGCAAGAACAACAGCTGAAAAGAGTCGATCGATAGAACCATGAAGTCTGGACATACCTTTGCGTAGCGGTGCAAATCTTGCTGTGCATTCTCGTCAAGCTTCCTGTGGGCGATCATCTGATCGACAGTGTGCCGGATATTCCCACCTGCCTTCAAAGTTCCGGCGCTCGCATTTGGGCGAGGCGGCGGCTGATTGTTAGCCGCCGCAGTGTTTCTGTTGCCGTCACCCTCATTGCCGCCCCCAGTCTCGCCGTTGGAATTGTTCTCGCGAGCCTCATCGGTCTCGTGGCGGGGCGATCCCATTGGCTCGTCATGATCTGAGCTGTCGTTCTCGCCGTCGCTCTCGTCGAGGAGCGTGTCTCTTGGTACGACAATAGCGCCGCGGGGCATTTTTGAAGTTTGTAGCGCTGGGAGGGCCGATTGAATCCGAGGGGGAGGTGGTGGTCGTGGTGCAAGGCCTCCTCTGGTCCAAGAGCGGGTTGGAAATGATATAACCGGATGCAATTTTCCGGCGCATATATTCACATAAATTGGTGTAGCATAGTGCCCCCACGACACCGAGCAGCATCACTAAGATTAATTGTCATGCTCCATTTTTAAACTGGGGAGAAGCTAATAAAATGTTTGCCTTTACAATACAGAACCAATTCTAGGTATCTCGCAACACTTGTGCATCCCCACCGGCCTCTGCAGCTTCCTGTGCTGCCTTTGCTTCTTTTGCGTCCTTCCGCTTCTTCTTTGCAGCGACTCGTTTTGACTCTTCCTTTCTGTGGTACTGGTTTGCATGCTCTGCAATAGTCCGAGTGCGCTCTTCGTCAGACTGTAGAGGGATTGGTTGGACGAGTGACCGAGGTAACACCTTCCGAAGCACGCCTGCGTTGTGCAAGGCATGCATATTGACCACATATATGCGTGTCTGGTTGTGCTGAATCGATTGCCGCTCGATGGTAGTATTGGTGCGCTCCTGACTAACAGTTTCAACAGCGCTTGCCGTACAGCTCAAGGTATGGCAATCGTGCTGAGCGTTGAAAGCAAATAAGACGTCCTGTGGCACGCTCAGTTCTAG
This sequence comes from Ceratobasidium sp. 428, assembly GCA_019623705.1. NCBI lineage: Eukaryota > Fungi > Basidiomycota > Agaricomycetes > Cantharellales > Ceratobasidiaceae > Ceratobasidium > Ceratobasidium sp. 428. The sequence continues at coordinate 12,103 of WSTJ01000526.1, read as the reverse complement.
ACCTTGCTCACAGTTAGATAGCAGAACTACTCACCTTGGAGCTACAAACCATGAGCGTCTCTACGCCCACGCTCCTTGGGACAAGGACAGGCATGTCGAGCAATGAATGTCGGTTGGAGCTCACGTTGAAAACATCCAATACCACTCTCCCTTGATCAAGTGTTGAGCCCACAAGAATTTGAGTAATTTGGCCAATTGTGGGCCGCTATATGATGTGAACAGTAGCTGTAAGTAGGAATCAGGACCTAATATAAAGGAACAGAACATACTGGTGCCGTTTCAACCACAACCCAGGCTCCTAGCTTGCAACTGTCCCCCGACCTGGCCGTCACACTCTCTCCCTCGTACCAGACTTGATCGGTATCACCTATGCTCACAGGGTCACACAAGCGAGCGCGGGTCTGCTCCCATGAGATCTCCTTCCGCACGTTCTTGGGTACAAGCTTGACTAAGCCTACACCCAGAGTGAGCAATAACAGAACAAAGCATTAAGAACCTGCATACCAGCTGTTATGGGCTCCAGCTCAGCCCAGCCCAGGTAAGCCTGAAGCTGAGGGTTTGATCGAAAGAAATGTCGAATGTGGGAGGATGCGCATGTTGGTTTACCGTTGTCATCGTGCCAGAAACCCCCAGTGACAATATGGCGGAACCGTTCGAGCTCCTTCATCTTGCCACAAATGTCACGGCTAGGCGCTTGGTGATTACTGAGCACTGAGCACATTCGGAAGACAGCGTTGTAACATTCAAACAACTCGGTTGAGTACCGAACAGCAGGTCCGTGATTTCGAATATCGTCAACCAGGTGTGTGAGTAGATGTAGCTTGACTTTGGCAATGATCCGCCCGGGATCCATGCGCGCAAAAGCGTCCAAGACATTGTTGATGAGGATTGTCAAATCCGCCTGCAGACGTCATATGTAAGCTCTAGATAAGTTTATAATATAAAAACACACTAAATAGAGTTCCAGGTCGTCGATTTCTGGAATCCACAGGACCGCGCCAAACGAACCGACTGCTTTGAGCAGAGTGAACAGGTCTTCAGAGATTATGTCTTTGACGTGAAACGCCGTTAGCTGCATGAGTGCCTTGAAGTGACGGCCAATTAAATTGTTTGGGTACTTGACAATATATTTTGCAGAGAATGTGTCGATTCCAAGCCCGTCAATATTGCTGCCTTGGAGCCGGGCGGAAAACAATGGAAGATTGGCTTCTTTTACTGAGGTATGGAAGTGATGCCACACGTATTTCTCCACACCAAGTAGGATGGTGCCGGCTGTGTTTCAAGCCACGCTAACTGTTCTTCCATGATCAATTTATCGGTAGCAAGTTTGCCGGATTTTCGTATCCGCATTTGTATCTCTCGACCGCGTTTGATCAGCTCTGTGATCAAGGACTGAGCGGTGTGGTCTTTAACTCCAGTTTCAGTCTGCATCTCTTTGACGTGCACCTCGACACCAAGACAAGCTTTCATTATCTGGTCCCAGATATGTTTCGTAGTTTCTTCAACCGTGCGAGGCTCTCCTGGCTAGAGTGTCACAAGGAGTTAGAACGGGTATCATAGACAGCTTATACACTGTACCTTATAGAACGAAGCATACCCCTCTTCTGTCTCAATCACCTGATAGGGGCCGCCAACCTTGCAGCGGCGACACGAAAGGTTCCCCCTGCTCCCAATATGCGACGCCTCTTTGGACTGGGCAGGGTTGTCGGCAGGTAGGTTTAGAATGTAAATACGAAGCCGTACATATGCGCCGGTTAAGGAATTGTAGACACGAATGGGATTTCTGTTATTCTCACTTAATCAAAATCAGCATACATTCACGCCTGCGGCCAAGATGCTTACTCAAGCTGCTGTCATAACGCTGCAAACTGCTCTGTGCTTGAGGCGTGTGTAGCTGTGGATACAAATCGAACAAAAAACTCTTGGTTGAGTGGCTTGCCAGGTATATTGGCGTGCGCGAGGTATATGTTGTTGTGCGGCTGATACTGCTTGGTGCGGCCACCACTAACATCATCGGACCAAGGTTTGATAAAGCAAGTTGCCATTTCGTTGCCATCTGCAAGCTCTCTGAGTGGGTTTGGCATCTGTTCCCCGTAGTGTTTAGATTCAGCTACGTATCAATGTTAGTTACGAACAGGTTTTTTGGACCCGTCAGAACCTACCAGTGAATGTGCGCTGTGCTTCAGTCAGATGGTCCACCAGGTCCAGGTAGTTACTTGAGAATGCAACGGCTGGGACTGAGATGGGCTCAGAGTCGACAACAGAGAGCCTTTCCTATATTCTGTGTGTTAACTTACTTGTGTACCACTCAAGACAACAACTCACTGTGCCAGGCGCAGCGCCTTCAATTACCGTAATTACGCGCCTGCAATCCGCAGTGAGCTTACCGTCGCGCTTCACCCAGCGATACGGGATGACAAGTGCTCCGTCATGAAGGCGGCTGAGCTCGTTCACATAGAAGTGCTTGCCGTGCGCCGCATACATGGGAGTCAGATGATCAAGAGGGACATGCTCGAGCCATTTGGCAGACTGCCAGACTTCCGATACTGTTTGAGAAACCTCGGGATATTGGACAATATGGGGGGCAACCAATGGATTTGAGAAATCCTAGCACCTCGGTTTCAGCGACGAATGCTTAAAGACCTTGCACACATACTCACTCAACCAATAAGCTGGGGAACATCTATCATCTCAAAGACATTCCCTTATATTGAGCAATAGGAGTGCGAGCGAATGCTGATGCAATCACGAAGCTTCTCTTGCATCTTGCGAAACATGTACACAGATGGTACATCGCCCTGGTCAATTTGCTTCATGACCCAAAAGATCACTTGTAAGTGTGCGTTTGAGAGCCGGAGGCGAGGGATATTATCTAGTAGGTCCAGTAGAAAACGCTACACATTCAGTGACATTAGACTTGCACAAAACTCTCTTGGTATGACCTAGACGCACTGTTTTGTTTTTGTAAGGAATCCACTCCCAGATTGGTTTCACACTGGCTAGCAGCTCCTCTGCGTCGTGTTCGTCTTCCATATTCACTGTGAGTCAAAACTTTTAGTATCTATTGGACGCATTAAAGATACTTAAACTTACAACGGTCTAATATTTGCTGTGGTAACGGGCCCAATGACTCGTCTCCGTCCCCTTCTTCCTCGGGCGCATCTTCAGTTGGTATCTCCTCGACACCATATTTGGCCAGGATTGCTCGCGACCTCTCATTCATGCGAGCCTTGTCATCTCTTCCAATAGAGAAATGAACATTCTCAAAGTCATGGGTGCTAACAGCGTTGCGGTCAAGGTAGCTGATGTCGTTAAGAGCCCAAGGAGAGGGCGAGCGCTCGTAGGGTGCTGGCCGAGCCGGTATGTTATTGAGTGTGGCGGATGAGCCCTGGAGCGACTGTGCAACTGATGCAGCCAGGCGCTCCTCTTCGTGTCTGACAGCCGACTGCTTGTGAGCCGACGATTCTAGGTGTTTACTCAAGCTGCTCCGAGCGATCCAACCTCCATCCAACGGCGTCTCCTCAGGAGGAAAGCACCATGTACAGCGGATTTTACCATCTGCTCTGCATTCACAGCCTAGATAAAGTGGTCAGTGGATGTGACGCTCCCCGCAGACGCCAGAATAGATAATTATGGTGGACATACAGGCAGGTAAGGGGACAGCCGCTGGCATTCTCCTGTGAGAACCAAGTATTCACTTAGGTCAGTGTAAGCATACAGAGAGCTACAATTACCTTCAGTACCGGCGTTCTCAAAACAGATATACTTATATATGCAGGCTGGTGAGCGTCGCCACAGCTGCAGCAAACGACGGTCCAATGCATTAGATCAATCATGTGATCAGCGTCATCCGGTCTGCAGCTGGACAGAATCGAGCATCGACCTGGCTGCCAGCAGCATTTAAGTCTGTATCACTAATGCTTCCTCCAATATTTATATCATGCCAAGCGCTGCAACCACGCAAATGAGTGTGCGTGCAGGCCTGATTTGGTAAGTGTGTCACGTGCTTGATCAAATGTGACCATTCTGAACATCCCTCGCCGTTTCTCATCTCACCATGCCCTAAGCTCACGAGGGTGTTTTATAAAATCCCAGATCTCAACTCGCTAGTGTTTCTGTATCAGCTTCATGGCACTCGGTAACTGGAAACCCTGAGGACACGGAACGTGGAGGTACGATGTCCATTTGGTCGCACTGATCAACGATTACGAGCATAAGTACTACGGAGAACACGCTTCACTCGCCAAACCACCAAGCCTTGCTCCGACCTGGAGTCTCACACGCTGTGTCTGCTTGTCACACAATCAGTCTATAACGGTTAGTCCTTCTCCTATCTTATACATAGCTGTCCAATTGAACCCCCAACGAAGGGCATCAAATAGTAATACGGCACTTGCTGGCTTGAGCCAGGAAGATGAGAAGGTCAACAGCGCTACTAGGTTTGTCTCAATTCATATCACTTTGCCCCAACATTTATGATAGTGCTCGAAGCGCAACGGTCCTACACGCATTCTCGCCAACACACTCAGCAAACCACAACACACCCCCAAATCCTCGCAGCCATCCGCCTTGATAAAGGATCACCTGCGACGCAAAGCCTACTGCGACCCCACCAGAAGCGTCACGTTATTGGAGCCAGGAAAGGGGTCGTCCGCAAAGCTGCGTTATTGAGGATGCGCGGCTGGGTGTCGTCGCGGGTGATCCTGAAGAAAAAGCTCGCGCTCATCCGTCAATAAAAAGGTACGCACGTCAACACGCGGGTCCCATCATGTGATTTAGTGTAAAAAATCAGGCGTCCGGCAACTTACCACGACGTGTCCTCCGAATCCTGGCGGATGGCTGCTGCGTTGGCGTATAAGAACGCGCTTAGGTTGATGGCTGGGCTCATGCGGAGGCGAGACGAGGTGACAAAGGTGCGTTTGAGTAATTAAGACGTTTATATAGCCGCTCTGGTGGGCGACCCGCCTCGCATTTCGTCCTACCGCGTCCTCCGCGACACTCGCTCTGTCCACTTGAGGCTGTCCCGAACCAAACATCGAGCTCGCACGACGCATTTGCCGGCTCCATACCTGCATCGTTCATGTGGCCCGACACTCCTCTGCCGAAACGTTGGTTTGCAAGTTAAACGACAACCCCCAGACAAACCCGCCGAATACCCTCGTCGAAATTCCTCGAACGTCCGATGCCACTCGGCCATCGCTGTACGTCGTGCGATAATACCACGTCCACCCGGATTAAAATAGGTTCAAACCCCTCGCCTTACGCCCATTGAGCCGCCGCGCACCCCCAAGCTCGAGCCCCGCTGCTAGGCTGCAGTCTGGTCATATTTCGACATCGAAAACATGACCAGAACACGACACCCTCCTCCGCCGGTACGCCCCTCCCCCTTTTACATCTATTTAGCGAGACCTAACCTTTCATCTTCACCACCCACTTACTCACAAGCCAAACGCTCATTCAAGACCAAGCAGGCGTGCGAACCCGCCGTAATCCCAACGTTCGAGGGGCTGATTGGCCGCTGCGAACGAAACGGACGTTTCACAGTCTCGAACGGCGGGCGGCCCGCTCTCAGGATATGGCGATGGACTGGTCAGGGCCCGGAGATACGATTGTAAAGGGCGCGGGGGATCGTATCGAGCGGGTTGTATTTCTGTGGTAAATCATTATTATTTATGTACATTGATTGAGTGCACGTTTGGGACTATGTCCCAGCGAGCATGTGAGAACATCCACCGGAGGTTGGTACCAACCTTGGGCCAACGCCCAAACGGGAGCATCGGTTAGAGACTCCGCACCGCGCTCCACAAGGTTTGAGCGGGCCTGCGGTCAAGGTCCGGCCCGGAACACCTGACCCAGGTTAGGCTAGGTTAGGTGTGTAGACTCACTGCCTAAGACTCGCACACAACAGTCGCAAGACCTTTCGAATGGTTCGGATATCTGCGCGCCTGAGTAACTAGCCCTGCTGTGCACCCAAACGCCCATCCACCAATCAATTCGAATTCCGAGTTTCCAAGCGTAACCGGTCATGAGGGTGGATTGTAACTGGGCCACTCCCGTCATCTGTTCGGCTGTTTGGTCCGTATCGGCGTTGATAGCATTGCGATTATCTAGCAGGTCAGCGTGTTCGGCTTTTATGGAGACAGCGATGCTGGTCATGGATCGATAAAATGAACGCACTATTCTGACATGGTCGTCCAACCTCAGGCTGCAATGTGGACATAAATGCCCCACCGAGTATATAATGCTATTGACCGTTAGAGGCCTGCGCCGTATAATATCATGTCCAATATGGGCAACGTCGGGACACCGAGCTTCTGGTTCTATAAAAAAATTAAGGATTGCAAGCAGCCGACTCTCGTTCTACTTACCGCTGGTTGGCTGGTCGACATGTTGAAGAGATAGATTAGGAAGGAAGTACGCGTATACTTACGCGTACGCACACGCGTACACTTACGCGTTCCGTTATCCGTTGACTCGCCGTGCCGTTACACTTACGACGCCCCGTTATGACTCGTTACTCATTCGTCTATTTAACGATTCGTTATTTCGTTGTATCTACATCGTCCTACGAATATACTGCTATCCCCGCTCCACTGCACATACTAGCTAAGTCACAGCTATTGAGTGACCGAAGGTTTCGGTGTAATCCTCAACACGACACACCCTACACGAAATGTCCGGTCATACCTTTGCTCCTTTCCATATCACACACCTCACAAGCCCGACTGCAATGATCGTTCCCGCGTCGTTTGTCTTTGTTCGTCCAATTGATACAAGGTTTCTTCAAATCCGACTAGTTCGAAGGAGCGGCGGTGATGGGGTCGAGATTCTGATCTTGACGACAGGATCGTACTCGCAGGGGCACAGTGCGTGACAACAAGCACGGTGGTGGGGCTTTCGAACAACGTTGAGCTCCGGTCAATGATGATGGTGGAGGAACAACGCATCGCATGAACACGTTAGCCATGTCGGTCACGTTGAAAGAGTCATACCACGCACCAACTGATATCTGCTGGCAATTATCCCTGCCCGACCTCACAACCTCTCCTTCCGTCCAACAAATCTCGGATCGAAGACAATATTCCCCGGAGCACGCAGCCGGAGAGGGGCGAGTCGAATCCGATTCACGGTACTTGGTGGGTTCCTGCCTCGACGTTGGAGCAGAGTTACCCCGAACTACCAGGCCCAGTGAGATCCGGGCTGATTTCGAGCTCAGGCGAGACCGAAGGTGAACGAGCTATGACTAGATATCGAATAGACTATCGAGATAGCCTATAAGCGAAAAGCTTCTGATCCAGGAAGACAAGGTCGTCATAACTTAGAGCCTCACCTGTTGCGCCACCATTCCGCCTCTCCCTATCCAACATGGAGCTGAACCGTATTCAAACGAGTCGTTAGTACAAGTCACACAGAGCTGACTGCCCGTACTGCTGTCATCACGTCAAATGCGAATCATACGCCAACAACGGGGGATACTCACCTCCACACTTGACAAAATCCCCTGCTCGAGGAACGACCCTTCTCGCTGCCGTTGTCCAGTACTGATGATACCTTGCAGCCCCCCATGTTCGGGATGAGCGCGCAAGCTGCGGTAAACAAGATAGGGCACGAAGAGGAGTGCCTGAGTGCTGATCAAACCTGATGTTTGTGGCAGTTTGTGATCATCACAAAGACTCGCCCCTCCCGACGACGTCACCCCGATTCGCAATGTAAGGTCAACTGCTGAGCGTCCTTCGTAGCTCGTCTAGCAGCGCCTCGGCACCTCAAAACGATAGATGGCGGATCTCTTGGACGGTGCAAAAGGTTCTCGTTATCTACTATTGACGACAAAACCACTAAAACTCACGACGAAATAACCTAGTAGGACTCGACGACTCGCGGTTTGGCTCCTTGGGCGGGACAACGACCTCGACCTGCTCATGCGTCAGTCTCTGCCCTTCCTCTTGGCATAGACCAGCAGTCTACTTAACCCGAACTCGATGCATATCCCGAATCATATTGGACTCGAGAGCGCGAGCCTAGGTGGACTCGGTTAGTCGATCCATGCCCCAACCAATAAATCGCTATTGCGTCACTTCTTCGCGGCTTCGGCCTACCACTGAAGGGACGGCTGACTGGGATCTAGTTCTTTCTCTCGATGTGAGTTGTTGTTCGCTTCTGGATTCTCAATTGGCGCGATGGACCGTAGCTGATGAGCGTTTATTGATTTGTTCTATCAGTTGGGAGTTAGGCGGCGGATTGACGATCCAGAGGATTGGGCATTCCTTGCCTCCGGATATATCCCGACCGGACTCTGGCAACTCGACCAGCATTCGGGTTTATCTATCCACCGAAAACGGGAGGGTTTCGTACGACCGTTATGAAGTTATTACCACGGCTTATTCGCGACGACAACAATCGAACCAGACCCCGCGTGCTGGAGCCTGAAGGCCAAAAATCTTTAGACTATCGATGGACTCTACTAGCCCTCTTGCAATGAGGCGAGGCTCGTCTAGTTCAGGCGCACTTCGCTTATAACCGGGTGTCAACCGCTAGGATGCAGGACCCGATCGAAGGAACCATGACTCATTCAAGTGCATTTGAACCTATTCATTGTTGCCTAAAATCACGTCTACTTATGTTTCCGACTATTGTCTAGAACTATATCTCAACCAGCTTTTGGTTTCGCTTATGCTTATTTCGGTCGATACATCCTTGAGGAATTCGCATTCTATCCAGCAAGCACGCTTGAACGACTTGCGCTTGGCCCATGTCCCAACGAACTCAGGAATCGTTCGCGGCTTTCGGTTTTGCAGGTTAATCTTTGGTTCGTGACGCCAAACCGAGGGAATATATCATGTTCTTCCGAGGTAAGTCTTGGTCAGATTTGTGCAATGTTACTCTTGTCTCATTCTCGGAACCACAGACGCTGCGTTACGTTTACCCCAGCTATGATCGAAAAAATCTAATGATATTTCCCGAGACTAACAACGGACCAACTGCCACTACGCTTCGGCTTCGGCTAGGACTTATGCTGATTTTCGTTTTCGGTTTGAGAGACGACTGAACCTACTGCGGGAGGGCATGGGCCATTTGGATAGTCCTACTTGCGGAGAGAGAGAGAAAGACTACGGTGAGGGTGATCCAGACCCGTGAGTAGCTGCTTAAACCTCAAGAAAACGCCCAACCGAATTTGACAACGTTTTGGTGGCTAACATGACATTCTTCAGATGCACGCACTGGAGAACTGGGAATACTCTTCGAATTACTAAACACAGCGGCGGTTCTTACGAGTGGAACGGGCAAATTTACGTTGGTTCTGGAGGAGCGGCGATTTTTATTCCTGCTTTTGAGCGGCGGCGGCCCCTTTCGCGTTTTGGGTCGTTGCTCCCTGGACCTCAGCTTCGTACAACTTTATCATTAATTTCTCGAATATTTTCCCCGGCCCTCGCTCCCCCTCCTCCCCCTCCCTTCTTCCACGAGTCGTCTTTATTTCCAAGGCAAGGTTGCCAAATACGAGGATGGGAGGATGCTACTGCAGGATGTATACTTTTCTACGAAAAAGTAATTGAATTGTTATGACACGCGTAAAATATGGACACAAACGTTGATAATGAATATCTTGCAAGGAAATTTGGAAAAGCGGGTTATGAACTCGGTCTCCTTGGAAAGGCATGATGGTTCTTGTTTTAAACTTGAAGCCAACTCGAAAGATGAAAACCGCGTAGATGCTTGTAACGTAAGCAGATCGGGGCCAAAATAAATCCCGCTGGTCCAGCGCGGGATCAAATTTGTCAGACTTTTAAAGAACGACGAAGCGTTTCGTATTTCGCACCCGAGTCCACGTTATTTATCCTGCTCGAATTCTGAGTCCAAGCTCGTATATTCAATCTTACTCGGACGCTTTGTAAAACTTCACACCAATCAATCATGATAGTCATTCATTGAATCATGAACAGTCGCTCCTGGGAAGTGTTAGGAATCAACCGTTAAGATACACCGGCACCCAATACTTACGGTCCTCCCAAAAACCAACAATCATCGCCCGACTATCTTTGTTTCAGGTCTTGTCCCCGATCCTCATGATAACTCGAACTTGTGACAGAATATAGACAGTGCTCGACGAACTGTAGTGCTGGACACTGAACTGGGAAAGCAGCTATCGGCACTAGAACAGCCCTAGGGCAACATGGTTTGGCTCACTAGGCTAGGTCATTAGAACGTGCGCCCCTTGGCGGCAACATCGGCTATTCTTCGTATGTCAAGCCGGGAGTGCGCCTCGAGTCGGTGGATGTTCTTAAACGACTTACGGCTGAGGTTGGAAGCCAGAGATAGCCGACCGTTGAGGAAGGCGCAAGAATCCGGACGTTTTGAGGTATCCGAGCAGAGTTGATCCTCAGAAGAGCCTGGTTGGGGTTCTGGAGGACATAGATCGGGTCGGACGAATGGTCATCTAAGCCCGAAAGGAATGTGATGGAAGTGGAGGTAGTTACGGTCTTGTAGCATGTGGCCATGTCAACATCTCCATTGCATCTTTTGGTCGATGGTGATTTTGTAGAGAGCCTAGCAGTATCGTATCGCAGGAAGATTAGAGGTTTGGCCGGCAATGAACGTCCAGATGAGAGCGTGACGTAGGTCAAGATCCTTCCTGGGTCGACTCGAGCGCTGTCACTAGAGCACGTTCGGCTTGGCGAAAGGAAGTAGGGAGTGAGATAGTCCAGTGGAGATGAGTCGGGTTGGTCACTGGTATCTAAAGTTTGTTGGGTCTACTAGGGATGGCGGACTCCAGAATGGCGAGGAGGCGGAGGTTTAGGGGTTGGGAACTATAAGAGCTCAGGTCTACGTCCATAAGCAAGGCTTGTAAGAGTGTCGTAGGTTTCCGAATGGTCAGAGTCCAGAGGTGACAGAGCCGTAGTCGAGACTGTGGAAGACCACAGAAAGAGGAGATCAGCCTCTGCCACGACAATAACCGAAGTTACCCGAATACCCACCATCAAGATGTAAGCGAGGGATTGGGCTGGCGAGAGCTCGGAACTGCCATATTCGAAGTTGGGCCTTCATTTAGAGTCGATGGCGTCAACGCTCCGAGGGAAGTCACATCGCAAACTCAAGCTTACCAAGCACGGTTTGCGAACTGAGAGCTTTCGAGCCCCTTAAGTGTCTGGTTGTCCTGTTACAAGGAGCACGGTAGCGGTGGATCACCTTTACCGTCCCATTCTTGGGCGCGAAAGTTAAGGATGGCGTCGAAGCGAGGAATGAGACGGAGGTTACCCAGCGAAAGTACCGGCAGCAAATTAAGAAGGGAGTGAACAGAGCAATGGGTGATCCGAGTGCTGGATTAGCCAGCGGCGTCGAGTACAAATGTGCGGAGTCGAACCGAACGTAAGAAAGATGAGAGGTGTTAGACTAAGCTCGTGGCTGTGTCGTGGTCGTGCACAAGTGTGGCTGAGTGCGTGGCGAGCCCTGGTGCTTGTAGCTGTTTGCATCTATCACAACCACTCGTGTTGACGTCGTTACCCCTAACTCAAGCGAGATCCTATTTTAGATGATACTAGTTGGTGCACTGGTTTCTTATTTATCAAAACCTACTCGTGAGCGTTCTACCAAGCGTTGACCACGAGCGGAGCCCTCGATTACCGCAGCGTAACAGATAACCACAAGCGCCCATCCCTAAGATTATGCAATGATTACGATAAGGACAGGCAGTCGCCACGTGGTACCCTCAACCACAACTCTCGGCTCCGACCTCAAGCCTTGTAGATCTTGTACAATACTAGCACCTCGTCATGCTGAATCAAATGAAGAACCGCATACATCGTACAAAGGAGAAGTCGCGTCGTCTGCTTGGTGGTCGCGAGTCCTCCGGCTCGGTCGATCAAGCCCCATCTATCTCAAGCCAGGAGCTCGTTCCTGCCAATCCCCATCCCGCTCGGCCACCGCCAAACGCCGAACCCCCTCATGCCGACCATCTCGGTCACAACGCACAGATCAACCTGACTCCTGCCGTATCAGTCCCGACAAACATGGAACCGATCACTTTGTCAAGTCCGGAACCCGCCGAAGCCAACGTCCCTTCGACATATATGTCTACTACTACTCCGGCTACACTAGAAGCTATGAATCA
>WSTJ01000525.1:0-23134 GCA_019623705.1 Ceratobasidium sp. 428 | reverse complement strand
GTCCTGCTCGTACTTGCTTACTCCTATCAACTCCGAGCTCTCCTCGACGAGGAAACCTTCACCTGGTCAACATAACTAGACTCCTTGCGAATGTCTTGAGTTGAACGCGGGACGATAAAGTGTTGGCGAAGCGAGGGTGGTAAATCAGGACATGCGGTGACGAGTATCGTTGGAGAGGGCCGATAATAAGACTTGAAGACAAACCGGTGAGCTGAACGCTGGTAGGGACTGGTCGTGGGCGTAAAACTAGGGATTGCATGTATGATCTGTTAATAAATGAAGAACAAATGTGTTGATATAACCTTGGTCTGTGAGAGCGCAAATTATTAGACGATTGGGATTAACATGGGAGTAGCGCCAAGAAGTTTGGTAACGGAATAAGTCTGATAGTGATTTTAGTGGCGTTGCTGACAATTTTGAACTGCCCGTAGAAGGCAAAATGCCGGTTCTTGACTGGGTTGTTGGGTGGCGTGGCGAATTTGCCACCGCCACGGTGAGACCGGACCGGAGGGCCGGCAACCTAACCAGTCCCGCGCACTCACCTCTATCACTGCGGTTAACATTCTTCTACCCGTTTCAATTGAAAATCTTTCATATTTGCTGTCGAGCAATCAGACTATCAATATTGGTTCTCGCTGGTCTCGGAGAGGTATTCAAGTAGTGCCTGGTGCCGGGGAAGTCTAGGATTCTAAATCCTAATTGGATCGTGCTTGGCGGTGGACGAGTTTCAATTGCACAACATATTTTTATTCCACAAAAAGATAAACCAAATTCTGACGTGCAACATGAGGTGTAATGATTCGACACCATCTGCCTCGGCCCTCAGGTTTTGAACCACCTGTTCGCTCCTTGCCGAACTTGACGATCTTGTTCCTGTCATTTCCTTCACGTGCTTCACCCCGCAGAGTGGTACAATGATGTCTCGCTCCAAAGCTTTTCCCTCGTATCCAGATGGTTATGGTCAGCGAGGAAGATAGGAAATATGGGAAGCGTGCTTGTGGTGTAGTAACAAGGTGTTCGGATTTGGTTTGGGCTGTATTGAGCAATGGAATCCATGAAGAACTGATTGGAGCGTACGATTTGGAAGTGACGTGTAACGATACCAGAGGATTCCTGTAGGTAAACCTGCTCACAGGTCTGGAACCCATCGCACTCGGCGTATCACCTGGCAGTCCCCACTATACACAATATATTCTGAATTCGATCCAGACTGTATACAAGCCGCATCGCCTAAAGGTCAACCCGTATTCACTGGAAGAATCAAGAGTAGAACGTACCTGAATTGAGAGTGTGGGCGAAGTATGTACTGGTGTGAACTGAAGGGCTCGGTTTATTGGGCTCGGTTTATTGGGCTCGGTTTATTGGGCTCGTTCTTCGGCTGATAAGCCGGCGGCGAAGTTAGACGAGACTAGTGACTACATTCATGTAGCTAGTACACGAGATGTCGAAGGGAGGTGTGACGAGGTGAGCGCGCAAACAAGATCGGTCCAGAAGCAAACTCGAATAGTGAGCGTAAGACTTGTTAAGACGATTGTTTCGGACCCCATTGTGTCTATTTGCTAGGATTAGGTCTGCATAGAGAAGCATAGAGGATGATTTAAGCACAGAAAGTAGCCACGAGAGTCTAGTAATATTCCGGACCGAGAGCCCCAGCACAGATAACTGAGTGCGGAAGTCGGATAGGTGCCGAGCCCAAGGACATAGCGTCGGAGATCACAGTATCACCGTAGCAGGGCTGACGAGCCGTAGATATTTATCCCAAGGCACGTCGAGATGGTTGGCGGGGCTAGATCGCCAAGGAGGCTGCTGGCCCGGCGGATTGGGCCCGGACGGAAGCAGACCGTTTCCGAACCACGTGGTTTGTTGATCATCAAACCAGAGAAGACCTCATCCATCATCACTCCTCATGCGACTCGACTTGAACTCGACTAGACAATATCATCGTCGGGGAATAAATTGCTATGCATGTATATCAAGGCCTTGCTCGCGTCGTCACTTGGTCCTTCGACGTCAGTTTCGATAACTAGATCGACGAAAGGACTCGCAAGTACCACAGAGATGCCTAGACGAGGATGGTGTGGTTCTGTCTCCACCGTAGCGGAGCAATGACGCTCTGGATGGTGTGTAGCTTAATGTGGCCCCTAAAGGTGAGTCGAACGGCTGTTCGTCGAGAATTTTGGTCGTTGACGATTCCCTAGTCTGCTCCAGTGCCAACTAGGGCCTTCACTTTCACATTTGATTTACAGATCGTTCCCATCTTCGTTCCAAGGTCTGAGACTTGGCATCGGCTTCTCGTCTCCCGCTCCTTATCCCGCCCAGCCGATCGCATTTGCGTCAAACAGACGAGGCGACTAGAATCTCCACTCCCGGCCATCCTTTCAGCAAGCCCGGTCGATGACAGCTTACACTTTACTATGGGTTCTGACGACAACGGGGCGCACTTCATCGACTGATTCGTAGCCTGCTTGCCAAGTGCAATTTGCACGGCTTACCTAGCGAGTTTAAAAGCGCTATCAGCCGATCCTACACCAGGCCGTTCCACTCATATCATCATACTTCCCGCTTCGCCGCCCCAAGATCATTCCAATCGGCTTTTGTCTCACTGGAAAACGGACTCTCGTAGCACTTGGCAACAATTCAGGCTCCTTCCCTCGCGCCGTTCGCTCCTCATCCCGGGATAATCAGTGCAGGACCATTGCGATCCAACAGCCGCCTATAGCTCTCTCGTGGCCATTACATTCGAGCAACGGAACGATGCTGTTCGTCACTGGAATATCTCCTTGAAGCACAACCCGGACTCGGTTCGTCGCCTCCTTTGACGGCGCGTGACGAGGCGGAGCCCAAACCTCAGAAGGAACATTTCCCGTCTCTCCGTCGACCGCCGGACCTTTCGCGCGAGTCGTGGTCCTCGACGATGCAGACACGCGTGATGCGAGAGGAACTACGCATATTCTGTGCCTGGTCAACAGAGATTGACTCGATCCGAGGCGCGTATTGCCCCGGGGTCAACAGCCGAATTATCAATATTTTTACTGTGTTCTGCAGGAAGGAGTGTCGGAAACGGCGGACGGGCGATGCTTAGCCGAGTTGGACTGTGGGAACGGTTTTGATATCTTTGGTCGGGAGACTCGACACTTGCGAATGTTCGTGGGCGTCACCTCTTCTCAAGCTTCCGCCTCCCTAGCCCGCGACTATACTCTCCCCAGACTAAGGCTAGGCTCGTCCATGACCTCGGTCGCTACTATCAACCTACCTTCATTGACTGGAACACTGTTCGAACCTCCGTGTCAATTCTTATATTGAATTCGCACCACGAGAGTTGTTCCTAGTCCCGACAATCTTTTGCACTAGTCACACTCGGAAACTGATTCCGTTACCTGATTCTATGAATCCTTATTAACGTTCAACCATTCATTTGTTGGAAGATCACTGGAGTTTGCACGTCAAGCAAGACAGGCGAAGATTAGAATGTTTTGTGTCTTCAAGTCATTACACTGCTGCCTCGTCCCATGGCCCGACTCGTGCTTTCATCCGCCATTTCTCTTGTCCTTGGTCACAAACACCATCGCCCAGTTCGCCAATACACATCTGCTCAATCATTTTCGCTTCAGCGAGACTAGGTCTAAATCAAGAGCGAGGGAATTGCCTTCGCCAGACCCCGCTACTTTCTTGGTTATCGTTCAGCCTCAAAAGTACGCCTGGTAGCTGCGTCGGCTCTCCATCATCTTACACCCGACTTCAATTGGCCGATTCTTGATGCGTTCCGCCTCCTCGGCTTTTCGCACTTTATCCCTGGAGATCAACCGACGTGATCCAGGAACGAATTGAATTCGTCATGGACCCTGATCCTACCTGAAGTGACAATAATCTCGTCGTCTCCATGCAACTCGCTCTCTACCAATCTCTTTCACTCCCCCAGACCAGTTCCCCTCCGGAATCGTTGCCACGTAACTACTGCCCACAACGTCCCCATGACACCCGCGCCCACGTTCTGGTCAAATGACTTGCCCTCCTATTTTGTATGCGTACAATTGACTTGATTCAATACGTACATGATTAGTCACCCCAATGTATTATGATGCCATGTCCCCACTAAATAGATCGCATCCTAGCGTTTTACCGTCGACGTGACCGAAGAGCTTCAGCCCCGGCAACCTAACCGCTAAGAAGCCACGCGAGGGCCCGTCGTGTGACAGTGAATTACTTGATTTTCTCCCCATGCTCAGTTCCTTGTCAATGATGCACCTTGCCGGTTTTCGCTTTCGTTTCGGGTTTACCCATTCTCAAGCTTGGTTCGGGTCCCAGGATACTGGAAGAAAAGACAATACTATATTCACGCGACCCACGCGGAGACACATACCTTCGAACCCTACGAGAGTCGGCAGACCGGTAAAAAGACGAAGCGAAAGCTTCCAACAAAAAACCAAGTTACGGAGGATGGGATGGAGAACATATCGACCCACAGATGAAAACTTATAGCCTCAGCGTAGCTTGCGACAAATCTCACTACGCGGTACAAGTACTCCGACTTGATCAGAGCTTTCAGCCTTCCATTCGACCTGGCATTCAAATATCTGTCAACGAAAAAATCTGTATGGCATGAGCATCGAAGTTCGAAAATGCCAATAAGGTTTGCCGGTATGCTTCACATTTCGGTACGCGTACTCTCCAAGTACCAAGTGGCTTTAGCAAAGTCCCGAGGTGGGTGGATCGCCATAGGGAAACGCAGCGTAGACTCAAGCGTAGTAGAAGCGCAAAGGCAAGATGTAGGGAAGTAAATAGCTAGAAAGTCAATCGTTACATAGATTGACTTGCCTCGAGTAAGTTAGATGAAGGCGACGGATGGTCAGTGCTTCGATATCGTATGCAGTGTACGATTTGGTTCGAGTGGATAAGGCTTTATTGAATATGTATGCAGAACAGCGAAGAGCTACCAAGCACGAGTGGTCGAGTGATACATATGAGTGCGAGGGCCGAGGAATAGTCTAGCCATAGGGAGAAGACTCTAGTTGTAGCTAGAAGAGCTGTGGTAGTCGACTAGAGTTCTGGTCCTTTTCAAATGCATGTCTCGATTTAGTCACTAAAGCTTCTTGCCAGTATCAGAGGGGCACGAGTCAGCTCAGATCGACGCCTGTAGGCCTGGAGGTGAGTCTACGGTGGTTGGCAAAGCATGTCGATTAGGAGGCTGGTGGTGAGTAAATAGCAACGGCCAATCGAGGCACACCGGAAGTATAATGCTTCCGGGTCACGTGGTACTTGTTTATCATCAGACCAACCTCGCTAACCCCTCCTCCTGTCCAGCTCGACCCGGACTCGACGCAACGGGCTTTCGATCTAACTGCGCCTCCTCCAGGTCTCATAGTTTCAATCTTCTACGTAATCAATTACTCGATGACGACCTCAACCATTACACTGATCAGAGGCCGACTTGCAAGGACCAAGGCAATGCCGAGGAGAAACCAAAGCCATGCTGCCCACGATGCGCGGCGGAGGGATATTTTGGACGATATGGCCATCGAAGACGAACCTGAACGGCGAGTTGACCGGAGTTACTCGAGATTTATGATTACGCGGAAGGATAACCGCGCGAATTTCAATGTCACGAGGTTTGATCTCTTCGGCCCAACCAGAGGGTTCCTTCGTCCAACTACCTCGTTCTTCCGTCACCTTTCGCCGTGCCCGGGCGTGAATCGTGGCATTCGAACCGTCGATATCATTCCCTTGCTGAACTTCGCTTGACCGTAGCCATACGCGATTCGAACCAGCCTACTTCTGCGCGAGATGAATTCGCCTAGTCCTACCTCTGCCTTCGCTTAGCCCCTCACCGGCCCTCCGGTGTACCTTATTTCTGTCGATCAATCATTGCTATATACAATATCGTAGACCGTTTCGGTCGCTCCTGATGGGCCATCTGATGACCGGGTGACACGGGATGTTGTACGGAATTCCGTATCCGTCGTGCCGAGCGCTAGTGGAGCACGTAGTGTACAAGCTATATCGCAACGACGGCGACGCTTTGTGAAACGAAAAAATACACTTGGAGTCACGTCGCTGGCGCGGACACGGTGGTACAAATTAGATGAGACAAAAGTCTGACCTCAAACAGACCACCCTAGGCGGTTGCATGCGTGGTGGCGATGGCTAGAGGTGAGGCGAGGCAATTTAACGTAACAAGTCAGTCCCTCAGACATATCTGCAATGCGTACGCAAAGAGAACGAAGCTAAACGAGACCGTTTTGGTCAAGATCTCAATGGCCAATTAACACAGACCTTACATCCTGGGGCAGGACGGCCACTTTTTTGGGCTACAGCTCACGCATAGGCTCGAGAAAAGGTGAAATCACCCGCTACTATATTTAAATCCACCTCGCCTTGCCTCTAGCCGTCGTCGCTGCGCATACAACCGTCAGGGGCGGCCAATTTGAAGTCGGACTTTTGTCTCATACAATTCATACCGTTGCATTCGCGCCAGCCACGCAAGTCCGAATATACACCTTGAATTCTCCAAAACATCGCCGTCTTTGCGATATAGCTTGTACACTACGTGCTCCACTAGCGCTCGGCACGACGGATACGGAATTCCGTACAACATCCCGTGTCACCCGGTCATCAGATGGCCCATCAGGAGCGACCGAAACGGTCTACGATATTGTATATAGCAACAACGTCATCCAGGCACAAACTCAAATACGATCGTCCCTGAGCTGACGTCACGATCAATCAAACATCAAAGGCGTCCAACGCTTGATCCACCTTCCTGAGCCCCAGAAAGCGTACCGGCTCCCTACCCACGTACAGTAACTTGCTTGGGAATTGACTAGCTTCTATACTGGTTGACGTTTGAGCTCGCCTCTGTTAAATCTGCGGCAAGGAACCCCTCACCCATCTCAGTGCCTGCCTTTGTTTTCCCCACTCCTCAGTTTACTATAGACTCGATCCTACGGAGCGGACAAAGAACTGGTTGAGATAATACTTACGGCGTGCGAACTCATTGGCGTCAAAGGGCGATAGCGCGTCCAACAGGTATGCTTCGTTTACTTCTCTTCGTGGTACGCTCAAGTAACGGGCTCTTCCAAGATTATGAACGTCCTCTCTTTCGGCTCCATTTCTTCCCCTCTTATTCGCTCCCTTATCTCTCTCCTAGCTGGATCGTCCCTCATGATCGCCGTTACGCAGGATCCACTCACACACCCCGGGCTATTGATTCTTGGTAGACGACGAGGACGCTTGATCTGTGAGCTCAACGGCACCTGGAAAACCACAAAGGGCGACCTCAACTTAACGCAGCAATTGGACCTCTGTGGTCAGAGGAGATTTCGCATCTTAGTGAGTACTCCTCTCGTGGTACTTATTAATTACTTGGTCGCGCTCGCTCACTAAGCCTTCTTAGGTAGAGGATATAGGCGAGCAGTTTGTATATTTGAACTATTAAAAGCGATTTGACTCACTCACTCTCTGGGGCTTCGTAATGATGGAAGAATCTTAGCATTTGTCTCCCCCCTTCCCTCTAAGCTCCAACTCATTTGATATTTCCACAGCATATCATTCTTATTTTGAGCCAATGATGATAGATGCGCGCTTGACTACATCTTTGACAAGAACTTCTGTTTTGAATAAGACATGCTGGCTCCTAATTTGTTGCTCCCAGTAAGCGACGTTCCGTTCGACTGGGAGTGAACGCCCATTGACCTACACGGACAAACATGCGGCTTATACTCGGAGTAATGTTTGAAGTACTTCCGTTACAGACACATCATCGTTTATCGACCATACAGCCTCAAACTTTGGGAGATTCCCAACCCAACGCTCTTACTCTCCTCCAGCCTCCACTCCTTAGCTGTACGCTAACGTGATCTCCACTCGTATGAAACAGCGAAGCATTATTCATTTTCAATATGCTACCGATGCATATACGTTGCTTTGGGTGGGAAAAAGTGAGAGAGGAAGTTGAAAAAATATGCTCGTTGCGGAGGTTTGAAGGTCGGGAATGTTATTTGTGATTGATCATGCGAGGGCGGATGATGAAATAAGGCTTTGGATAGCGAAACCAACAATGTTAAGCCGATGGTCTACTCACAAGTGTACACACGCCTTCCCTCTAATGGCTCACTAGCACATTCAACAAATGCCTTGCTCTGTAAGCCGAAAACAACCTGCATCAATTGTCGCTTTATCAACTGTCAACGTCGATACACGTTCGTTGAACGCACCTGTTTTTACACACACCCATAAGTTTTGTGTGGCGATATTTTAGTTCCTGGTTGACGAGTTCGTTCTACAACCGTTAGTCTAGATGACGTGATTATCTCAAGCTAACGACAGGCGACTCCAGCATGCATGGACAAACCAGAACATGATGCGGAGAGAAAGAGATACGATGCACTAAAGTCTTTTCAGAGGGTTGCGGGACTGCAAGTATACGAGACGACTTCTGAGCCTGAACCTGAGCCATTTTGTAGAGCGTGTAGCTTGAATACTGACGCGAAGTGGTCGCTCGTTTGCACCGATCAAGAGTGTCGGAACGTTTATAGCGGCTGATTGCTGGGCTTGGTTCATGACATCTTCAGTGAGATAGTGTGATATGATAGTTCGATTGCAAAGTTCTAGTAGAAAGCTCTCGTGGCGGGGAGAGAGCGCGTCGGCAAGAAACCCAGAGTCAAGAAGTCGGAATCCAACAAGTGCCTAGGATTTGTCCTGAGCCATTCATGTCCCCCAGATAGTTCCAGGGATGTGCTGGTGGGATTACAAGAGGCGACTAGGCGTTTGGGTCGCGTCCAGTGGTTGGCGAAGGGAGAGCGTGAGGAGGCTTCTGGTCTGCCCAATCGGAATCAGACTGTGGCGGAAGCAAATGACGGCCAGGCCACGTGGATTTGTCGATCATTGGTCTGAGACAAACTCGCTTTTCACCTCTCCCTGCGGCCCTACTTAGCCACGATTCCACCAGCGTATTCACCAGGCAACACCTCACTACTCTGGGATGTAAAACTCGCTCTGACATGCTTACCCGATCGCTCAACGTTCAACTCGATGACAGGATCGACAACAGGCTGACTTGCTGATGCCAACGAGATATTGAGGAGGAGCGAAAGCGTGCTACCTATACTGTAGCGGTGTAATAGGGTCATAAATGATATCACCGCCGAGTAAAGTACCTAGTGGTGAGCTGAACGAGACTTAACGAACCAGCTAGTAGATGATGAATAGCTTTACAGCTCACCGTTCGCGGAATGAACCTATGACGCTGTACTGCCTCATATATTGGACTCACCAGTCTCTACGACCGAAATAGTCGAAACTCCAGCCATGCTCAGAGTGGTGTGGTTGCCGAACCCGAACCTGAAGGTGAGTCGAACGGCAGCCTGGCCAGCTTGTTGACCGCCAATGATTCTCTAGCCCCCAGTTAACGCAAACGAGCTCAGATTTCCACCTTAGCTCTAGTTCACATCCTCATACTCGGTTTTACCCCTCGACTGGTTGTTTGTTCGCTTCTTATCGCCAACTCCGAGAAAACTTTGCGCCACTTGGTTCTCCGACTCGTATATGTCCTCCCACTTAGTCTATTATAGCCCATACCTACCATCGTCAGCCATACTTCTAACACTCAAAAGCACTTCGAATGGACTAAGCGATTCTGCGAATCCTCACGATTGGATCCCTCCCTGGACCACCCCTACCCTTCCGATTTCCTATCACCTCGACCACTGCCGCCCAAGGACCGACAGGTCTGGCGTCCTGAAGAGAGGAGGCTCTTGTCTCACCCGGCTGACCTTGGCTGCCTCGCTTCTCACCATCTCCACGTCGCCTGCCAGGTATACACGGAGCGTCATATTGTCTACTCCCTTAGAAATTGACAGAAAGTGTGCGTTGGCGGCGCGACGTCATGCAAAGCTAAGCCACTCCCTTGGAAAAGCTACACGCACTCGAGCAGTTTAGATACTTCTTCGGACGGCGAACGACAGAACTCTGGATCGAAAATTCGCTATCTCTCCGCGGACCCTGATCTCCGACGTATTGGACTCGCGAAAACGCTCACAATAGCCGAATACGGTGTGAAGGGGATTCGTCGAAACTTTGAAGGGCTTTGTTCAGTTAATTGTCACACCACTTTATCCCTGAAACACTGCTTATTTCCCCCGGCCCGAGCTCATGCTTTTGAATGTGGAACGGCTAACTAGAAATTGAGTGTTGCCGGTCAACCACCCCGGCGTCCTTCATCGCTCTTGGCATTCTACCTGACTCGTACTATGACTGTGCTATTACTGACAAACGATATCGGCGCCCTCCTAAACGTTAATATCACCTGATCCAACGAAACATGCGTCTCCGGAACTCTCTGTAGATCCAGTACGGCTCGCTAGCCTGATCCCAAGGCCTTGTAGCCAGCATTGACGAGCTACTCTTGGTCAACGGCATGCTGGTCTATGCTAATTTCCTCTACCGTTGGACAAATTCCGCGAACTAGTAGTTCAACGTCAGGAAAAAACCCCGGCGCAAATTTGCCGTTATTCACCGCTATTTACCTATTTACCCCGTTTGCCAACCCCCCCTGTAACTGGCTGTTATTTACCCCGTTTACCCCCATTTGCCCGGGGAAAACCGGGGTAAATGGTGCAAATTCGATGTAATTTGCACGGGGGCTGTATAATATGATGAAACACGCCTGGTTTTCCAAAAGTAGGCAAATTTGCCCCCGGGGTTTTTCCTGACGAACTGAGCTCTTCAATGTATCGGGATTGCTATGATGGAGCCCATGCGTGGTATCAGTGACTTCTTCTTTCCCCACCAACTCTGCCAATCATGGGGTTCATCTGCGAACCGGAGGTCGCAGCCGAAATTTTGTGTTGACGGGGAAATGATTGGAAGTCGGCTTATTATGCTCCGAGCCTGGCTTGATGTCTTGCATTCGCGTACTCGAGTGGAACCTCGGACTGATTCTATGCATGCTTCCAGGGCTTGACGAGGACGAAGTTGTCGAAAGTGAGGAACGTGGGACAGTAATATATTCATCTACGGTTGTGATAGTTTACCGTCTTGGCTGACGCCTGGTCCGACGTGAAAAGCGAGATGTCCAGCGGGATGGGAATACCGGGGGCTAACAGTAGGATATCCTAGCTTTTTCTCTATCCATCTGGCCGATCGACCTAGCGAGAACTATCAATCCATCCGGCTCGTGTCGACCGATGAATTCAACGCACGGTCGAGATGTGCGGTATTATCACGGACTCTGTTGTAGTCGCTGTAACTTAGCGTGTGAATTGAAGTTTATATATATCATCAGTAGCAAAAACCAGATAATATGCGTACTCGCCCTTGTGCCAGCATCTTGTCCAGGTGCCATTTCGAACGGACTGTTAACTCGTGTGTTGTCTTTCCAAACCAACGAGACTTAGTTGTTTAGCCTGATCTGGATTCGATACTTAGGTGGTCGCTTATATGATCCCGTGGAGCGAGCGCTAAAACTTGCCATATCCATCAGCCGAACACCCTATCACACTCTATAGCCGCCTCGTCACAACGTGAACCACACAAGCATGAGCTCAAGGAGGTCCAAACGCGACAGGCTCCGTAACTTCTGGGACGAGTCTAGTGATACCTTGAAGGATATCTTTCGACCGCGATCGCCCAAACCGTCCTCGTCAAGCGGTCTACAGCCAAACAGCCAGTCTTCCACACCTACACCTGGAAATTTTGTGTCAACCGATACAAACGTACCATCGAGTATATCTAGAACTCAGGATACTGCCTTGGCTGTGCTGAAGAGCTCACTTAGAGGATTAAACAACGCCGTCGATCTGGTCCCTACCTTCGGGTCTGTGATTGGCATCCTGACTGAATGCGTGGACAACATACCGGTGGGTATTTGTTTCGACACGGCCTATAATTTGCCTGATTCTGGGCTTGAAGGCCGTGATTGCGAACCGCAAGGATTTTGAGGACCTTGCTTCGAACATTGCTGTGTCGGCCAGGGGACTCGGACAGCAGTTGAAGCAAGCAAATACTGCACGGATGGCTAAGGCAATCGAGAATGTACTTGAGTACGATGATCGTTATACTTGTGGTGAAAGTGTATGCTGAATGTCGAGTAGGGAACTTGACAAGGAGGCGAGCAGTATCATGCAGAAGCAAGGTCGAACCACGACGAGTGCGTTCGTCGAAGCCAAACAAGACGTCGACGACTTGATCCAGCACTATCGTCGAGTCGAGGCGTTGTTTCGGCAACTGCATGTAAGTTTAGCTAGCGGGACAAGTGTACCTCGTGCTCACGCTGGAATAGAGTATCGCAATACTTAGCGTGTGGAGGATAACGAATGAGACCCTGGCCGTAAGTTCATCAATATGCTTGGAAAGCGGTATAGATCATCGTAATGAGCTTACTTGATGCATCAGTACACCGTGCTTGCAGGGCTGGCCCCAGCTAGAACAGCAATATACGACTCGAGCGCGGCGACCCAGTTCCGCCGCGAATGCACACAAAACACTCGCCAGCTCATTCTTCGAGAGCTGCAAGACTGGGCGAGCGACCCAAACAGCGCCAAGGTGTACTGGATGAACGGCATGGCCGGTACCGGAAAAACGACAATCGCATACAGCTTTTGCCGCATCCTCGCTGCGTCCAACCAGCTTGCAGCCAACTTCTTTTGTTCTCGGTCACTACCCGAGCGCCGAGAGGTGACTCGGATCGTACCTACGATCGCCAGCCAGCTTTCGTTTTTCTGTCGCCCGATGAGAGATATCCTGTCTCGGGTGCTGGAGAACGACCCGGACGTCAGCATCCGCCAGGTGATGACGCAGTTCGAGAAGCTAATCAGCGAGCCCCTGCGAAGTGTAAAGGATAAGCTACCTGCTGGGCTACCAGTGGTCGTCATAGATGCTCTAGATGAATGCTCGGACCAAGACAATGTTCGGTTGTTTCTGAGCGCACTCTTGCGGTTTTCTGAGGATCTTCCGATCAAGTTCTTTGTGACTTGTCGTCCCGACGCCGCTATATTGCGCAAGCTGGCTGGTAATGATACGCTACCCCACTCGTTGTTCCACTTGCACGACATCGAGGAGTCCCTGGTGCAGGCGGATATCGAACTATATCTCAATCACGAGCTTGAGGTCCTCCGCGCAACACAAGCCCAGATTCGTATACTCGCGAATCAGTCCGGCAGGTTGTTCATCTTTGCAGCAACAGTCGTGAGGTATATGGCGCTCGAGGACTCAGCCGTCGATCACAAGAAGCGCCTCGAAGTCCTGCTAGGGACAGCCCTCAATACGAGTGGCAAAGCATACGAAACTTTGGACGAGTTGTACACGAAGATACTCTCGAGTGCGCTGGATAACAAGAACCTTGAAACTTGGGATAAAGACGACATCGAGTTGCTGCTTCATACGGTCGTTTGCGCAAGGGAACCGTTATCCATCGAAAGCCTCGCGCTCTTACTTCAGCTCCAGAGTACTGAGCAGGTACAGCGGGCAATCAGTCCTCTTCAGTCTGTGCTCCATGTGGATGAGCGCAGCGGAGTTGTTTCGACCTTGCATGCTTCGTTTCCCGACTATATGCTCGCAGTCGAACGATCAGCTCGGTTCTTCTGCGATAGAGCCAGGCATCACGAGCTTCTATCGAGGCGATGTTTTGAGACGATGAAGGATATGCTACGGTTCAATACGTGCAACCTTGACTCTTCATATGTACTCGACAAGGACGTGTCTGATCTGAACAGCCGCGTGAAGAACGCGATTCCGCCGCATCTGTTCTATGCATGTCGATACTGGAGCGAGCACTTGGTTCTTGCCGCCAACTCAAGCATGCTACTGGAACATGTCTCCCAGTTCTTGCTTCTTCGGGTCCTGTTCTGGACAGAGGTCATGAATCTGAAGCAAGCGACGAAGGCCGGAGTAGCAGCGCTTGCAGCTGCATACCAATGGATGAAGGTGAGCGTATGGCAGAATCAGGATAGACGCAGTTCACAAACGTGATCGCAGAACGCAAGTATGTCAGCGGAGCTTCATGGCGTCTGTCAAGATGCACAGAAGTTCATGACTGTCATTAGCGCCAGCCCTGTAAGCCAATGCACACCTCACATATATCTCTCCGTGTTAGCTATCTGGGACAGGTCTGAGCCGATGTGGATGTACTACGGTATGCAAATGCGAAAGCTAGTGCGGGCAACCGGGACAGCAATCGACAACCGGGAATCGGCGGGGCTAGCAGTCTGGCAGTACAAGACTTCGGTCTTCTCGGTTGCTGTGTCGCCTGACGGTCGCTGGGTGGCTTCTGGCTCTTATAATCATACTGTCTGTATCTGGGACTCTCATACTGGGCAGGTTGCGGCTGGTCCTCTCGTAGGTCATACAGATCATGTTAACTCGGTTTCGTTCTCGCCTGACGGTAGTCGAGTCGCTTCTGGATCTAAGGATAAGACTATCCGCATCTGGGACTCTGAAACTGGGCAACTCGTGACTGGTCCGTTTGAAGGGCATAACGACGCAGTTCGCTCCGTCGTTTTCTCACCTGACGGGCGCCATCTCGCGTCGGGTTCAAACGATAAGACCGTTCGCATCTGGGAGGCAAGGACTGGGCAGGCGGCATCGTGTCCTTGTTCTGGCCATACCGATTACGTTGTGTCGGTAGCGTACTCACCGGATGGCGATTCCATTGTTTCAGGCTCGGGAGATCACAGCATACGCATCTGGAACGCACAAGAATGATGGGAAGCAACGGTTTGGCCCACTCGACGGGCATATCAAAGGACTGTGGTCGGTTATGTATTCACCATCCGGTGATCACATTGTCTCTGGGTCGTCAGATTACACAGTTCGAGTCTGGGACTCACACTCGGGCGATTTGATAGCTGGCCCGTTCGAGGGACACACCGATGAGGTTCGCTCCGTGGCATACTCTCCTGACGGCGCTCACATAGTCTCGAGCTCGCAAGATCACACGATCCGCGTCTGGGATGCACAGGCAGGTCAGACAGTCGCTGGTCCGCTCAGGGGACATACCCACCATGTGTATGCGGCTGTTTACATACCTGACGGCAATCGCATCGTCTCTTGTTCACGTGATCAGACCATTCGCATCTGGGACGCTCGGACTTGACACACTCGGTCCAGTCTGTCTGAGGGGCATACCGCGGCGGTCAAGTCAGTTGCGTTCTCGCCTGATGGGAGTCGAATCGTGTCTGGCTCTGAGGACTGTACGGTGTGCATATGGGATGCGCAGACTGGGGGGAGGTTAGTTGGTCCGCTCAAGGGACACACCGACTATGTGGAATCAGTAGCGTTCTCGCCGAGTGGCGACCGCGTTGCATCGGCCTCGAGAGATCAAACTATCAGACTGTGGCATGCGTAAACCGGAGCTGCGCTCGCTGGACATATAGGAGGAGATATCGGCGAGGTTAACTCTGTCGCATTCTCACCGAGTGGCCGCCATCTTGCGTCTGCGTCTGATGACTGTACCATCCGCGTCTGGGACGCTCAGACTGGGAGCCCAGTAGGGGATCCGTTCAGGGAACACTCAAAGTGGGTTCGCTCAGTAGCATACTCGCGGGATGGTGTTCGCATTGCTTCTGGTTCCGGCGACAATACTCTCCGAGTCCGGGACGCTCAAACTGGGGCGGCATCGTCTAGTCTGATAATAAAACAACCGGCGGAGGCCCTCTCAGTGTCATTTTCACCTGAAGGGCATCGCATTCTGACTAGCTTTCCCGACAATACAATCCACATCTGGGACGCGCATACTGGACAAGCCATACTTAGTCCATTAACTGGACATAGCGACATGGTTGTGTCAATCATGTACTCACCCGATGGACGTTGCTTCGTATCTGGCTCTCATGATCATACAGTTCGCATTTGGGATGCAGAGACCGGACAACCGTTAGCTGGTCCATTCAGAGCTCATACTAACTGGGTCAGCACAGTTGCCTTCTCGCCTAACAGTCAACTCATCGCGTCATGCTCTCTCGACTCCACCATCCGACTCTGGGATACGCAAAACTGTCTTGCCAGCTCTCAAGATTCCAACTACTGGACAGTGAATGAAGACGGCTGGGTCGTTGGCCACGACTCGTCCCTTCTGTTCTGGGTCCCGGCGGACCTTCGACCGACGCTGAAGTGGCCGCAGAACACGGTTCTGATCCATCAACAAGGTAGTTTTGAGCTTGATTTTACCGACGCGGCGCTTGGACCGAGGTGGACAGAGTGCTGGAAGTCTGAATGAAGCGTTGAGGGTATGTAATGTATTCTTCCGGCGCATATATCCTGGGAATACTGATGTTTCGTGCTACCGCCTAGTTTTTTCTTACCGTTTCTTCATATTGATTGATCTCCTCAAGTGTTTGTACAAGAGACACCTTGATGGCACAATCTGAATAGTTGTATCATGAAACGGCCGGGTCTCTGACTTTCGTCGTCTGAACGCTTGTATGTTACTCGTGAATCCACAGAATCCAAGTTTTGAGCCTGTCGCCTTCGCTGGTAAGAAGGTATAAGACAAATTAATCACCTGGATCGCGGTTACTCGAAGATTTGTCGACGACGGAGAGGCCTGTTCGGAGAGCGAGTAATTTGACTGCCATTACGCATGGTCGTTTCGCAAGCTTGAAGTCCAATGATCCAATTGAAGGCGTAAACCACTATGGCATCAGGCGCCGCGGACCGATATTTGGCTAGTAGAAAGTCAAGCAAAGTCTCAGTCCGACTTAATACCCAGCCGTTGTATCTCTCAGCTTTTGTATCATCAGCTCTTTGCCGCCTGCGCGGTCACTACAGTTCGAACCTCCGCACAGTTGGGTCGCCTCGCTCTAACGATTCTGTTCCCCCCATATCGCTCCGGCGGCGCATACACACACTCCTTCCCCGAGATGTAAAGGCGCTACATCACTGCCGCGACGTACTATACCGTCCGCCGACGAATGGACGGCCTGCAAAACGGACCGGCACCAGGAGTCAAACGCTGGACGAAATCCACTGACGTAATGACAGTCACCAGAGTCTGGACTGGATGATTAGTCAGCTGGTCTCGTTCCGCTTTTGACCACGACACTCATTCCGACGATGCGCACATCCTCGACCACGCTCTCGCTGGATATCCGACGACGACGCTCTAAGGCGACGAAAACTTCAGAAACCATTATTTGATACTTCCAAAAAT
This sequence comes from Ceratobasidium sp. 428, assembly GCA_019623705.1. Taxonomy (NCBI): domain Eukaryota; kingdom Fungi; phylum Basidiomycota; class Agaricomycetes; order Cantharellales; family Ceratobasidiaceae; genus Ceratobasidium; species Ceratobasidium sp. 428. Next base: position 5,994 of record WSTJ01000525.1, on the reverse strand, counting down.
GTGATTGGACGACACTCGGCCTGGGATCGTTCGAACGCCCCGATGACGGGACTTGGCGTGGTGACTCGATTGGGTGGTTAGGCGTCAGGCGTTGTCCACCACGCTAGGCTGCTTTAACGAGCCGAATACATGGTGGTGGGGCGGGAACAATGACGGGAGCTATCTGGGGGTATCTAGTGCGTCCTCTCATCTGATGCGTACTACGCTGATTCTCCAGGTTCGCAGCAAGAACACCGGCCATCCTGGCTTTCGTTTGATCTTGAATTCGTTGTGATTCAATTACCCACCAATACCCGAGCCCTGGCTCCTTGTACTCGCTAGGCCCGACGCGCTCTCCGGGCGATCTATACTAGCTTGACTTATCGCACCCCACATCGACGGCCAAATGACCAGGCCTTGACCTTGAAATATCTCTCGAACTATCTCTCTGGGACCATCTCGTTCCACCTCAATCATATTCTCTCGGCATCATCCTTATGGTTTGGGATGACGCTAGCGCACAGCACTTAGACTACGCGAACCAAGGCCGACCGTCAAGTTTCCCGGGTTACCTCAACCACTCATACGTCTGACCGCGACAATATCCTGTATGAAAACTTCCGATGAACAATCTTGGCTGGCTATTTCAGGTTTCTTGTGGTTCAGTTCCCCGCCGCCACTTCGGCCACTTCCGACACCAACAACATCGGTTTCCCGACGGGCTTAGTCAAACCTTGGTACCTTGCGACTTAGCGTCTCCTGAAGTCATCCCCAGGCTGGAATACTACATTCAACTTGCTCAATCCCAGACCCCCTCATATTCAAATGATCTCGATGTCTTGCTAATGCGCGGCTCCTCGCTACCCCTCCCTGTTGCAAACTGTATATTCCCGACTCCACCTGCTAAACCCGTCCTTGCGCGGGGACAAATTCACTCGTAACTTGGCCGCTACCTCTCTGCGTTCATGGACAGACAATCCAGGAGGCAGATCCGGTCACCCCGAACTAGATGAAATATATCATGCCCGGTGCCCTCGGCTTGCGTCACCCACGTTTGGCGCACTCTCGCCCATCATACCCGGTTCGATGCGTGGAACAGTGATTTAAACCCGCCGACTATCACGAGAGGTGGATGCTCCCTTGATACCCCAACTTGGAGTTCGGGGCCACCTGGAGTTATATAGTCCAGAGTGGTGAAACCAAGCGCTGGGATATTGTTTTGGTTCATGACGAGACTGAGGCAAATCGGTGGATTAGTTGCTCATGGGAGTTAATTGTGATTGTAAGTGGAACGTTTACTGTACGTACAGAGTAAACTTGGTGTGAATGAATGAATGTGTCACAATTGCCTTAAACTGCTGGGGTGGTCGCGACGACGGAGTGATTGAGGTGATGGCGGAGACAGTTTAGGGGGAGTTTGAACAAATTAGATCTGTTAGGAGTACCAAAAACAGTTCCGTCAATGTTTTCGCGCTTGTAAGGGCCGGGATATGACCTGACTGAACCGGTTTGTTGGGTGGCGAGACGGCGCTACGCTATGGGGGTCGGCAACCCATAGGAGATGTTTGTCCAGTCACGTGATCTGGACAAACACTGACATCCCTACTCGACACCTGAATCGCTGCGCGCGGGTCGCAACTCAGCAATGACATCTTATCTCTCAATACCAGCTGTATCTATACTATTAAATATACATGTCTCACATCTCTTATGCCAAATAATCAATTAGAACAACACTTCATCGTCGTGGTAAAGCTCTACATCCTCCGGATACTCTCCTGCATCTTCTGCGTCCAAAATCCCAGACGATGTAAGCTTTATCGCCTCGCATACAACTTTATCCTCCACTTCTACTCTTTTTCGACGCTACAGACCTGCTATAATCTCTTTAACCTTTGCCTGTTTGTTTCCGATTGATGTCTTCGCTCGGACTTGACTATCACCGCTTGCCCGAAGTTTATCGATCTGGTCGTCTAGGTCTTTGACCTTCATTCGGAGAAGGCTGTCTTCGGTAGCGTTCTCTAGTAGCTCTACCATGGCAAGCTTTCGCTCGTTATTGGATCTTCTCTCAGCAGCATTTGTCTGCCGGGTACAGCTTGCCTTGGCTCGATCTTCGAGAGCAGTATCCATTTCTTCCCATAGCTTTTTGTTATTGCCACTAGAATCAATGATACGAGCTTCACGTCGAACAAACGGCTCGTCAGAGTCATTGAGTGTCTCTTTCGCCCATTTAGAGGTGTCGTTGCGTGCCCACATGACACGAGCATTCCGCTGGTTGTCCGTCATTGTGGGCGCTTGGCGGACCATCTGCCGGCACTGACCCAGCAAGCCCTCGCTCACGTCATTTGTGGGAGGTAACCAAGCACTTAAGCGCTGCTCTGATGTCGCTTTGGCTATCGTACTACCCTCATTAAACTCCGACGTGAACCGCTCCCAGGTCTGGAGAGCTCCCTTGAAAAATGCAGAGATGACGAGCAGCAGATCCGGGAGCTTTGAGCGAAGCGATAAGATCTTGTAAATTACCTCGGGCCGCTCCCAAGGCTGTCTATCTAACGCACCAATGGACAGTGTTGTATCCTGCGTAATCAATAGCTCGGGCTTCTCTGCGATTGCTCGGCAGTAGTCCTTCACCTCAACATGAAGCTGGCCAAGTTCAAGAGCGTTGTGAGACCCATCTCGAACATAGCGCATATAGGGGTGTCCAACAACTTGAGCATATAATGCTAAAACTGCGAGTTCGGTTAGGGTGGGAACGTCTTGCAGCGCTCGGAAAATGTTAAGCTCTATATTCGTGAAGCTGGAATTGTTTTTGGCGTCGCGCAAATTCGTCATGACACCGGGTCAGTCGGATACCCCAAAAAGTGGGTCGTCAGTTCTTTACGTTTTGACCTACTTTTTTTTGCTCTAATAGATGAAAAACCAGGTAGCGACTCAAAAATGTGATGTTACGCGCCCTGTTATTTCCACGGCCGTTTTTAAGGCTATTAACTCTATTTTTTTTGACTGCTCTGGGCGCTCGCACTTGACCTATTTTTTGTACTTTTGGCTGGTGCATTTTTTAGGTTGTTCGTAAGTAATTCGGAGGACTGTTCTTGAGGCAATTGTAGGACTGCCGACATGAAATTCCAAACTTTTTCACAAGTGTTTGTATACCTTTTCACTGTAATCTGAACGTTCTTTCCGTCACCTCTTCAACTGTTTTAGCCCTAATTGACTCACTTTTCTGAGGGTTTTGGAGGCAACAACACAGGTTTTTCGGCTCTACTTTACGTGGCTTTGGATGTACAAAATAATCTTTCTCGCACAGTGTGAATGCGATTTATTAGGTCGTGAAAGCTTAAAAATTGGAAACTAACTAAGAAAAGCGACATGTACAAAATGGTGTATTTTGGTACGGATGTTTATACGTTCAAGTTTGAAAAGTTACAGAGAAATATGCGAAAATGAGGGTGCAATCATGTATAAAACAGCGCACCAGACGGAAAGGCGAGGCAGGGCACTGGAAAACTAGTTCGAGATGACAAGAAAAATGGGTTTGGATCGTATATAAAGCAAACCGAAACGAGCAAAAAAACACAGTCGCAGGGCGAAAATATAGATTGTGAGGAGTGGAAAATCATGTTCGAATATCATATAAAACACACCAAACCATTTGGAACATGAGTTCCCATCGGCAGACAAAATGACCTAAATGACGCACAAAAACCGTATCAGGAACCGCGAAAGATGGAAAGATAGGAGAGACTGTATGTGAAACGGAAAGGGTAAATGTAAAAAGAAAGGACAATACTTACGAGAAGATCACTCATTGTCAGCAGTTACTCGAGGCCCTCGGCTCCGTTGTCCTCAACGGCTCCTTCGTCGTCCTCGCGAGCACTCTGTTCATCATCACTGTCGGCGGGCTTCTGCTTGTCGCCGGCCTTGCCACCCTTCTTCGACGCCGTAGTCTTGCGCTTCTTGGTGGGCGACGACTTGGACGCTTCTTCTTCGGCAGCGCGCTTTGCAGCAGCAGCGATGGCGCCACGAGTGCGATACGACGAGGACTGGGCAGGAGGAGGAGGGCGGTTCGGGGTTGTCGTAGCCTGCGGAGTCGAATTGCCGCCACCGGCAGCGTTGCCGTCACCACACGAAGACGAGCCCGAGATGCATTCAGTACGCAAGGACGAGCTTGCTTTGTTGGTTGTCGGTGCGAGCTCACGCTCGGGAGAGGGAGTGGTGCGGGAGCGGAGCTTTGGGCGGGCCTTGGACTTTGGCTTGGGTTTCTCGGGTTGACGCGGTGTCTCCTCAGTCGAGTCGTCCTCCCCTACCGAAGGCTCCTTCTCCTTCTCCGCCTCCTTCTCCGCCTCCTTCTCCGCCTCCTTCTCCGCCTCCTTCTCCGCCTCCTTCTCCGCCTCCTTCTCCACCTCCTTCTCCACCTCCTTCTCCTTCCCCGCCTTCGTAGCCGTCTTCTTCGTCTTCGTCTTCGTCTTCGTCTTCGACTTTGCCTTCTCCTTCTCCCTCTCCTCCTTCTCCCGCTCCTCCCTCTCCCTCTCCCTCTCCCTTGCCCTCTCCTCCTTCTCTAACTGCTCTGTCCGCTCCCGCTCCTTCCTCGCCTTCCTGCGCTCATGCTTCTCCTGCTCCTCCCTGTCGCGCTCGAGTTCGCGATCCTCGCGCGCCTTCTGCTTGCGCTTATCCGCCTCCCGCCTGTCCTTCTCCTTCCCCTGCCTGTCCTTCTCCCGCGCCGCCTTCTGCTCCACCCTCTTCTTCGCCTTCCTCTCCCTGCGCCGTTTCTTGTGCCGCTCCGCCTTCTCCCTCCGCTTCCGACGAATCTCTTCCCACTCGTCGGAAGTGTATTCGGTTTCGTCGTCAGACATGTCGGAACCTGATTAACGTATTTAATAATGAATGAATTGGATGTAAGTCACTTACTTGAAGGGGAGGGAGTGGCGTTGCTTGTCAGCCAGTGCTGCCGACTATGCCCAAAGTATTCCTGAATCAAGTATTCGGCAGCCCAATTGTGCACAAAATTGTCGAACTCGGGGTTGCGCCGGCGGAGCTACAATTATGTTAGTTGAGCCAAGAAGAAAAGTGCTAATGAAACTCACCAAGTCGTAAGCTACCGCAAGCCGCGTCTTGTCTTGATGAGTAAAAAACTTGGATTTGTCAAGCTTTGCGCGGGTACTGACGTCGCGAACGTCGCGCTAAGATAATTGAAATGAGTACAGTGTTGAGCAGAGATGACAGCACATGGAACTCACCCGAATATCAAGCCAGCGCTGTCTACCGCTCGGCCCCTCAAGCCCCATGAGGTTGCGGATCATGCCAGACCCGATAGAGCCCTTCTCAGCAGGCATGGCGATTTTGCCGGCGTCATCGTCGTCGTCGTCATCATCATCGTCACCGTCAAGAGCGTAGTCGTCATCAGGCTCGGCCTTCACCTCCCTCCTGTTCTTCCGCTTCTTGCTTGATCGCTCCGGAGCGCGAAGCAGTGGATCGGCGCCCAAACGGGAGCCCGACCCGCCAAGTCGAGATCGAGATCGAGAGCGGCCAGTGCCGGAACGGGTGCCGGAGCCACCAGCGCCGGGCGTAGCATTATGGTTGAGTGTTTGGCGCAGTCTTTGTTGTTCGAGCTCGGCTTTGGCTTGTTTTAACTGGTCTGAAGTCAAAAATATGAGTCGAAATTGCAAGTGGGGATATAGAAGAATTACTTACTGCGGAGCTGACGGTTTTCCTCTGCCATGGTAGCGGACTCGTCGTTGTTGGTCGTGCCCTCGTCGTCGTCGTCGTCGTCGTCGTCATCATCGTCTTCATTGTCGTCGTCGACTTTGCCGAACGCCGGGCTATGGCAGGCGGGACCGGACAAAACCCCCCTACCGATGTATATACCCAAGAATGTGAATGAATAAACAAGAATTGTGGAGAATGCAAGTGAGTTCTAGATTTTAAAAGAATGCAAAATAATGCAAAAGAATGCTGAGGAATTCCTGGGAATTCCCAGGATTCCTCAGGATTGCCAAGGAATCTGTAGGAATCTTA
>WSTJ01000524.1:0-23137 GCA_019623705.1 Ceratobasidium sp. 428 | reverse complement strand
AAATTGGACAGGAAAGCTGAAGATACAGCACTGGGCTCAGTAGCAGTTGTGTATTTCGCAACCTGCAAGTTGTAATGGTCAAGGAGTATAGTCTCGTTGGACCCCCAAAATGTTGCGAGTATTATGCTCCGGCTAATAGCCAGGGCCGATATCTGAGAGTGTGGTTTGCTGCTGAAACTGCGATCACTGCGAGGAACACGGTCAGACCTTCGTTCAAGCTTAGCCTATCGAACGCACGCACCTCTTCTTGACTATCCCTCCAGCTTGCACACCAAGGCAAAACAATCCTCCTGGAGAGGTTGCCACACATACAACATTAGCCGCGACGTCCACTGCGGCTGCCGTGATGTCTCCCGCCAGAGGAGTCCACGAGCCAATGCTTCGTCCAGCAACTATATCGATCACGGCGGCGTGATTGGGGGTGACATGGATGACGGCGTCGACCCCTGGGAGATTTAGGTTGGTGAGGAGGAGAGTTCGGGATGTACGTGTGATACTAGGAAGGTCGCCAGCAGTGAGCAGTGTGAGTTGGGACGGGGTAACTGAGAAGAGGAATGTGTTTGTATTGGTTATGGCCGCCAGGAATGTGTGGTTACTATGTGTGTTATGTATCAGTATCATTCAGGAGTTGGGAGCTGGGTGTGGTAAGTTAGCTTACGGTGCGTTGTAATGTTGCTTGAAAGCGAAGAGGTTTTCTAGGTTAGGTGAACCATCTAGAGCGGCTGATTCGCGGAATGAGGCTCCCCGGTAGATGATATGCAACGCGCCGCCCGAGTCGTCTCCAGACACTGCGGCAATCCGAGCCTACGTTCAACACGTGAATACGAAAACGCTCATAAGATGTACAGACAAGGCTGACCTGCCCCGAGCCGTCCGAATCGATCAGCATAGCGTCCAAGATTGGCGCAATATTATCGTTATGAGTAGTCATGACTTCGATGCGACCACCTTCGTCGATATCATCAACTGCATGTTTTTTGCCGCGAGATTCTGGAGCGGGTTGCGGGCTGGCCTCCTCAGAGATCCGAACGAGTTGCGAAGGGGCGGAGTAGGATCCTACGTAGAGGATATTGTTCGACAAATATGAAAGCGTTGATGGTACAGACACCTCAAGGCTGATATAAGGATAGTTTGGGTTCAAAATATATAGGCGCTTACCTGTCCTAGGAGTGTAGTGTTAAGAGTAAATTCGGGCTCCATGGACATCGTCAAGAGGTACAATTGTCCAAAAGAACTTCCGACTACAAGGTGCGTGTCATCGACTTGGGTCCATGCAGTGACATCTTGAAACGGCACGCTCACGGTCCTCGAGCTCGCCTGAATGGCCGCTTTGACTTCGGATTTTGTCCTGGTCCTGCTTTTTCCTTTTCCTTTGCCCGCTGATTGGTGGGGTCCATCCGGCTCATGATCAAGGCCTGTGTTGACAAAAGTGATCTGCGTCTCCGAGACTAGTAGTATTCCAAACGTAGGTTCTTCGGAGGGGGTGACGATTTTAACTGGGATGATTAGGCCGGGTACGGGGTCGAGTGCCTTTTCGGGCATGAGAGGAGAAGGATCCAGCTTATCCCCCGTTCGTCCAATCAGCCGTCCGGTCCCAAGCTGATCGGTAGAAGCAATAGCGACCACGTTGTTGGAGCTGGGTAGGGTGAAACACATGGTTTGGATGTTTAGTTCGTGTACTCTGCATGATAATGTTATTCAAACGTCGACAGGAGACAGATAAGATCATGCTTACCGTAAATCTGTTTCTGTGACTTTGTAAGGTTCTTTAGGTTCGATTTCGAGTAGTTTGACATGCCCGTTGTAGAATGCCGCGCAGACCTTTTGGTTGTTGACAACAACTCCACTATATCTGACTGAGGGCCGGTGAGTGAGAGGTGAGACGTTTGTTGTATGATGAACATGGAGCTGCGCAGATTGTGGCCTGAATTCTAGTATGATTATTCTAGCTTGAGGGATATCCAACGCCAGAACGAGATGTTTCTACGTACATCAGTAAGTTAGGTATTTGCTAACAGACCTACGATTGGCTTACCGAAGATTCAAGTTGTGCCAATCCTTTTGGAGCCCCCCATATTTTCTGTTCACACACTAACTCAGTTCCGTGAGGTCGAAGTCCATGAATCTCCAGCTTGTTGGTCTTGCAGACGACTAGATATCGCTCGTCCGATCCCCGAAATGAACATGCCAGGGAGTGTAACACAGCAGACGGCGGGTTGAACGTAGAGGCAACCAAATGCATCCTAAGAGAGCCAATAATATCACCAAGACCGAGGAAGAGTGTGAAGCTGCGACGGAGCGCCGTGCGTCACCCTCTGTGCTTAGTGATCGTCAAGTCGTGTGGAGGTAAACCTTATCGGGTACCAATTAGCTGTAGGGCTTGTGGAGGCAACCCGGCCGATTGATCGGACTTGGTTGTTTCGACCACTACCAGCCGCGCCAAGTTCAACCTGTATCCAATACAGTAATCTACTTCTGGAATCAATATGATTATATTCTTCAATCAATGGATGTTCCTTCGCCAAATATTTAATATTTTGGACAATCAAATGAATGCTAGAGTGCGCCGCGAGGATCATTACTTCATATACTCAACCCCACAATGACATCGGCACACTGTTCTACGAGGAATCTCCAAGCCGACAATCGATGTAGAGAACGAACCAATGACCAAAAGGACCGGCTACCGCTGCCGGCGACTGCATTGGAGTGTTGACTACGAAGCCTATTATTTTTTCCCAGCCGTCCCACACTCCCAAAAAGGAAGCAGGAAAGGATTCGAATATCAGCCTAGTCATCCAGTTCTGTATTTCGCGCCAAACCTACGTGAATAGAAATGCGAGCGGTTAGTTTCGATGCAACATCAATCGTGTGATCTCACTGCGTGTTTTTCTTTAGAATGCTTGTGTGAACGATCCCGACGAACAGAAGCGCGAGTTTGTTCAGATGGCCTCCTGGCCATGTTGTTCTAACTTCGGACCATGCAAATAATAAATCATTCAATTCTGTGGAGAATCTTGGCGCGGCATTTTGGTACGTGTGATTACCAAAAGTGCTCTAAACGCCATCGAATATCTACGCCTCGACGATTTCACATATTATATATATATCAGCCTCCATAGGACTATGGACTTCATCGCTCGCTGTCCCCTTGCGAACTCCCTTTGGTATCGACCCCATGAGAACCGCCCTGCTCACGACGTTCTCCTTCTTGGGGACCGCTCTCTCCGTGCCATCCCCTCTCGAAAACGGTTCGGGTCAGCTTGTCTCTCGTCAAAACGCGACACCCGACCCCGACGGGTGCAAAGGTTATATCGCTCAGAATGTCAAGACGACCAGCTACGGATTGACTGCTGAGCTGCGCCTCACTGCGAGCTGCAAGATCTATGGCGCGGACCTCGAGCAGCTGAACTTAGAGGTCACGTACGAAGACAGTAAGTCAAGTGTGAATAACGGCGACGTAGTCACTAACGTTTCCGCTCAACGTGCAGAGTCGCGCATCCACGTGAAGATTGGAGACTCAGCTGGGAAACGCTACGAAGTACCTGAAGAGGTCTTTCCTCGCCCAACCTCCAAGGTGTCGGCATCGTCGTCGGACATCATATTCAAGTATGTCGCGAAACCATTCTCGTTCAGTGTGAGCCGAAAGAAGACGGGGGAGGTATTGTTCGACACAAAGGGAAGCACGCTGGTATTTGAGGACCAGTACCTCCGGTAAGTTCAACGGATAGCAAACTTTACTGAGAACTTACGCTCAACACCGTAAACTAGCCTCAAGAGTGCCGTTCCTAACAACGCAAATATCTACGGCCTTGGCGAACACACCAACTCGTTCCGGCTCGACCCTTCCAACACTACAAGGACTATTTGGAACCGCGATGCCTACGGCGTGCCCCCGGGTACGAATTTGGTGTGTTAGATTTCAGCTGCGACTCCGCGTGGCTCGCTCATTCTCGACTTCTTAGTACGGATCTCATCCCGTTTACTTCGAGCACCGGAGCACTGGCACTCATGCCGTCTTCCTGCTCAACAGCAATGGAATGGACGTCAAGCTTCGGTCTGGAAGCATCGAGTACAACGTGATTGGAGGTGTCCTGGACTTTTATTTCATAGGCGGTAGTGATGGCAAGAGCGGGCCAAGTGACGTCGCTCGCGGATATGCCAAGATCGTGAGTCGCCCGGATTGGCTGTTTGCGCGCTTTTCTAATTTACTACTCGAAGGCGGGTTTCCCTGCATCTGTGCCCTATTGGAGTTTGGGACTGCATCAGTGTCGTTGGGGGTACCAGAACTACGTCGATGTCGCGAACGTTATTACGAACTACTCTGCAGCTGGTATCCCACTTGAGACCATGTGGACCGATATTGGTGAGTTTAAGATGTGGGTTTTTTGCGAATACCAGTTCATTCAAATGGCAACGATCTAGACTATATGCACGAGCTTCAAGTTTTCTCAAATGACCCAGAATATTTCCCGACCTCAAAAATGCGAGAAATTGTCGATTACCTACACGGGCACGACCAGCAGTACAGTGAGTTGAATGAGTAATTCGCTTAATTTCAACTAATATGGTTCTTCTAGTCATGATGATCGACCCCGCCGTTGCATACCAGCCTAACAAGGGCTACAAACCTTTCGACCGCGGTGTTGCGGATGATGTTTTCTTGAAAAATGCGAATGGATCTCTCCACAAAGGGGTGGTTTGGCCAGGCGTAACAGTTTACCCAGACTGGTTCCACCCAAATGCCTCCTCTTACTGGACTAACGAACTGAAGACATTTTTCAATCCGGAGACTGGAATCGGTTCGTCAGACTATATGCATCCTGCCAACCACTCGGTCTAATCTTGTTTTGATTTCACCAGACATTGACGGCGCATGGATTGATATGAACGAACCGGCCTCGGTGAGCTTGAATACTATCGGTTTGTTAACCTTCTTATGCCTTTCCTTTGTCAGTTTTGCCTCTACCCATGCGACAACCCTGAAGAACAGGCTGTCGGCAATCCACCTCCTCGTAAAACTTCGCCGCCAGATGCCAACACCCCCATCTTCCAAAACGTTACGAAACGCATGATAGATGTACGCAAAGCAGCCGGCCCAAACTACAATGATCCTCCGTACAAGATCGGGAATGTGTTGCCCCACCTCGCCGATCATACCACCAGTATGGATCTCGTACACGCCAACGGTCTAGTGGAATACGACACTCGTAAGTTCTCAAATTTCATGTCTCATAACGTTACTAATTACACCGGTTTAGACAACCTTTTTGGCACAATGATGTCCTCCCGAACGCGAGACGCCATGCTCGCGCGCCGTCCCGGTCTGAAAACACTCGTTATTACTCGCTCGACCTTTGCAGGAGCAGGCCGCAAAGTCGGCAAGTGGCTCGGCGACAACCTCAGCAACTGGGAGGAATACCGCTTCTCGATTGCTGGTCAGCTCGCGATGGCCGGAATCTACCAAGTCCCGATGGTTGGAAGCGACGTTTGTGGGTTTGGCGACAACACGACCGAGACTCTGTGTGCAAGGTGGGCAACTTTGGGGGCGTTCTCACCGTTTTATCGTAACGTGAGCGCTTGTGGTCTTGGTGGAACTTGCGCATTTCTGAATTATAATTGCAGCATAATGCGGACGCGAGTATCAGTCAGGAGTTCTACCGGTGGTCGAGCGTTGCTCAAGCCGCTAAGAATGCCATTGACATTCGGTTCGTCGAATGCTTACCTTTGTATTCAGGTCCTAACTGAAAATTGCTCATACAGTTATCGTCTAATGGACTACATGTACACCGCTATCCAACAAGCACACGAAGACGGCTCGCCAGTGCTCAACAGCCTGTGGTTTAAATACCCCCAGGATAAGAACACCTACCCGATTGACCTACAGTTCTTCTACGGCGACTCCATCCTAGTCTCCCCTATCACTGCCGAGAACTCGACGTCGGTCGATATCTACTTGCCAAAGGACGTCTTTTACGACTTCTTATCGTACGAACAGGTTCAAGGCAAGGGGAAGACGATATCACTGACGAACGTGAACTATACGTCGATCCCTGTGCACATCAAGGGCGGGTCTGTTCTTCCTCTGCGAGCGAGCAGCGCAATGACAACCAAGGCCCTACGAGAGATGGACTTTGAGTATGCAGTCGCGCCGGATGCGGCTGGCAAGGCGAGTGGGCAGCTGTACGTGGACGATGGTGTGTCGATCAAGCCGAAGACGAGCACGCGGTTGTCGATGAGCTACAAGGATAAAGAGCTAAAGGTATCAGGCTCCACGGGATACAAGACAGAGGTGAAGGTGGGAAGCGTGCGAGTGCTGGGTGTGGGAAAGGCGCCAGGTGGAGTATACGTGGACGGGAAGAAGGTGAAGGATTCCGCATGGAAGTACGATTCGGGTGCGAAAGTGGTGGTGGTAAAGGTAGAGAAGTTGTTGGGTGGATTAAGTGTTCGATTGAGTTGAAGTGAATATCAAGAAATAGAATAATAACCGCTACACGTATAAACTTTTTGTAGATACACTTCTATCTTGAAACTCCCCGTATGTGAATATAAGTGTGAATGTTTATGACCAAACATGTTATACGAGTGCGTATCAGTTAGGAGATGAAAAGCCCGGCAATAAAGTCCAGCTTGATTCTCAAGTGAGGCTTCCAAGTCATACCACTCGTAGTTATAAGGCATGACGTAGCTCTACTCTAAGATCCTACCGGAGAAAGATCGATTGTATGCGCTTGAACAACCGGGTAGACGTCAGTCCTCTGGTAAAGTACACATAAATACGCGCAAACAAATCCCGGCGCTCGTACACCACAGCGTCCCGGTTGTCTATTCTAGTATACCTACTCTTTTTCAACGCACTTCTTCCTAACATACCCTGTGTAGACTGCCAAGCCATATTTGTCGGCGCTCCATACAATCTTGGCGCCAATGGGGACGCAAACTTTATTTATGTGCTCTAGCCCGCTTTTGAAGGCGCAGCTTCCACCTCGCCCTTTGCTTAAAACCTCTGCCCCGATCTTAGTTTCCGGTTTTCGTCAACTTGCGCTCCCTTTCTAGATCAGGTTTTTTGCGTTATAGAGAATGAATTTTACTACATTATTATCTAGTCACATTAGTTGATGCTAGCTGAGACATCTAGCATTGAGCGTTTATCCCCAACGACTACTTCAAAATTACACCACAGACCGAGTTACCTCTTCAGAGTCTTGACCATGCTCCAAGGCATACCTGGCTTCCACTAAAAAGAGTTGGCTCTGGTCAGCGTTGGGCAATTCTATATGATTTTTTTTTTTACCTTGGTTCTTGTGCAAAAAGAAAGAGCTCAATTCATGAGCCTATAGGAGATGCTACACTCAGGATTGTTCTTGGGATTGTGAGCTGGACGTACCCTCGTAACAGCGGCGTGGTCCTTGTTATGATGAGCGATTAGCGATATCGCTTTGGCTGCGATATCATATCGCCCGGCTATGCACCAATAAGTACCAGCCACCCTCGAGCCTCAATCAGTACGTTAGCACCCACCTTTATTCAGCCGCAGCATGCTCCACGGAGTTGTGGTCGTACCTTCCTCGATCTAAAGCAGGGTTAGCAATTTGTCCGGTTGATGTCGATATGGGGTGAGACTCACGTATCCCAACACCTCGAAACGCTGCCTCAAAAGAGCTTGGTTTCTGGAAAAGAGTAAAGACTTGACATGTAATGGGTATCCATGGAAGTTGATAATGACCGGATTGTTCACGCCGAAAAGCGCGTCCATCGCGTCATGGCTCAGGGCGCGAGGATGTTCGCCGGGTTCACCCAACACCATTAGATCTATTAGAGAAGTTTATACCTGAATCAAACTGAATGAAATGAAGTGAAATGACCTACCAACGATATTGACAATCCGTACACGAATGCCTTCGTTTTTCAGCAATGTACCGGCCGCCTGATGTCACATGAATGCATCAAAGTTATGTCAAAATAACCCTGCAATAGATTGTTCACTTACAATAACCTCGGTAGTAGTCTCGACGCCTATACCAACGAGTGTGATATCCGGGTTCTTGCCATCGTCGGTCGAGAAATGCCTCCAGACTGAGGCACCAGCGATGCAGTGTCGCTTCGCCTCTTCGACGCCCAGGAATGATGGGCTGTTGGCTTTACTTCCAATGATCTACTAAAAAGGTTAGTATATGCGCGCTGATATATCATAATAGTTTGGCCACTAACGAGATTCACGGAATTCCTCGACCTTAAACAGTGGGCCATGACAGACAACGCGCAGTTCGCATCGGGCGGAAGATATATCCGAACCATGTTACGAGGCAAGGTAAGTAGCTGTCCAATGAAACCTGGGTTCTGGTGCGAGTAACCGTTGTGTTCTTGCCGCCAGAGCGTCGAAGTTTCGATATAGTTAAGCGACGCAACATCGCCCCGCCATTTGGTCTCGTGAGCCATTTTTAGGAATTTAGCGTATTGTTCAACCTATAGGAGCCGTGGAATTCAGTTTCGGGACTATTCCAAGACTGAACCTGACACACCATAGTTGTTACGATCCCGATGAATGCCTCGTACGACGGAAACAAGCCAGTACGACCTTTAAGCGTGTTTAGTATTGTTACATCGGATGATTGGATACCCTGGCCGCGTACCAGTAAGGGTATAGCCTTGCATAAATCCTTGCAAAGCTGTTATTTAGAGCGATTTTAGTGCTCCAATAGGTTCTTGCTAGCTCATGTACCCACTGTGTTCCGACAGCATTTCGATCACTCGACCACCCTTGTTCGCGGCTATCAAGACAATGAGATTAGGTTAGTTTCTCAGTTTGGACTAAGAGGCTTACTCGCTGGATCCCACTGAAATTGTCGCGTTCTATGGAGGGTTGAACGGTGATGGATGAAAAACCAAAGCTTTGCACTCACGTCTTCTCTAAGACACCATCGAGCTTGTTGCTAGCGAATTCTAGTATAGCCAGCCCGTTACTAGCGCCTATGGTGGTACAAAGGTCGCAGACATACCATCGGGCGAAAATATCCTAAACGAGCTTGGGTTCTTTTCAATCACGGCGCCTAGATATTCTGTCCACGACATCAGCAAGAGTCCCCACAATACTCATGACCTACTTACTCGCGACAGCTTTCATCGCACTCATCTCTTCTGGTTTATCGCTCCCGAAACCCTCAAAGTCCGGCACATCAAGAGGTTTATACCCCGCATAACTCTCCTTGAGCATTCCAAGTCTTCGGTCCACTCGTTCAGGCAATATTCGCAGTACGTTGCTCTTGATAAATTCATCCGGCTTGTCGCCGTGTCCTCCTTTAACGAGCAGTTCGTCCACTCCGTAGCTCGCGAGCCAATCGGAGAGGATTTTGAGCTGGGTATCGTCTGACATGGCGGCAGCAAGGGGTACTTGGTGTGATTGAAAAGAGCCTTCGAGTGGGGTGTCTTTAAGAGACCGAGGACCAGTCATACCCTATTTGAAAGGTCAGCTATGTGAGGAGCAGACGGTGTGTAACTTGCTTTGGGAGTGCGCATAATGACGAGCGGCCAGCGGGGTTTGACAATCGGTTTACCGCTTCGAGCTGCTTTTTGGATCTTTCTAAAAATGCGGATGTGAGATAAACTGAATTATGGAATATATGCGCTCGTACCGAATCTCACTGTAAGCCCACTCCATACTAGCGGCCATGTTCGCATTGAGAGCAAGCTCCTTTTGTTTGTGCTCTTCGTGCGATCGGGCAAGGTCGCCATACTCGACGAACTGAACTTGATATCCATATCCTGTAATGCGACATGAATATACTGCGGCGGTGAAACAAATAAATCTCACCAGTATACAAACATACAAGCTCTATGTCATCCATTGTTCCAGGTATAGTGCGTTCGGAAATCTAAACCACTCTCAGTATTTTCAAGGGTGAGAATGTAGCGCTTTCGCACCTTGAATCCATTCAAGTGTAAGATAGGCAACACAGCACCACTCTCTGCTGGGTCGATGAACTTTACATGACTCAGCTTCTGTCTTTGGATAGATGCAAGGGACTGCCCACCTTGTGCCCATGCCAAGCTGTTGCCGTAGGCCCCGTTTCTGACTCTCCATCACCGACGATGCAAACGGTAATGAGGTCTGGCTTGTCCATGACACTTCCGTACGATACTGCTAGCGCATATCCGAGCTCGCCGCCTTCGTGAATTGCGCCCTGTGGGCTGTTAAACCAAAAGTTGGAAGACCAACGACAAGAAGTAACATACTGGGGTTTCTGCCTGTTGAACACGGGAGGGATATGGTTAATATGGAGAAACAGTGCGCGTGCGATTATAGGTTACTTACGTTGACATGCGAGGGGAACCCTCCTGGCCATGAGAAGGATCTGACAAACTGAGTGCGTCACGACATTTCAGCGTCGGATGTTGAGTAAGTATGCTTTGTGGATAATTCTTACCTTGTCGAAGCCCTCTTCGTTCATTTCATACTAAAAAAGTCATATTCATAGTCATTACAAGCGCAATGCTGCAGCATAGCTGTACTCACTTGAGGATAAAATCGCGAGATGGAGCCTTCAAGATACAAACATGCCAGAATGGCGGGGGCACCATGTCCAGGGCCAGTGACATAGAGCATTTGGACATCATCGCCCTCCTTGGCATGGCGAGTAATGAGTGCAGATGCATGAGCGTAGGTTAAGTTCAGGCCAGGGCTACACCGGCGAACCTCTAAGATTATCAAGTCAGAGATTGGATAACATTAAAGCTTACCAGGTCCCAAAATGTCCCAAAAGGCGTGCCTTGACATGCTGCTTCTCGAGCGGCGAAGTCAAACGTGCGTTGGACTGTAAGAATATTTGTGCGACAGCCAAGTAGTTGGCGCTGTTCTTCCGTTAGTTTTCCGCGAAGCTTACAACTGACAACCGAACTACTTAAGAACTACTTACATCCGTTGGAAGTTCAAGATGCCTTCCAGGTCATATTTTTGTCTCGCCTCGTCAATGTTAACAGGAAGATTGACTTTAAGCTGCTCGAGAATCTCGGCTGGGAGAGACGAATGCTTCGGAGGAATGCCGCGATTAGCCATGGTTGTTGAAAAGTGTAGCCCAACCATAGCCAGCTTATGTATTATATACCACCATCAGGCCCAGCTCGGAGTCGGCGACCCGTACATCATTCTTAGCTCGATGACGAACCCGCGCAGTGGCGATCTGAGCTATGACGCAAACAGCAGGTAATTTGGAAGCAGATATCCACAAGAATAAGCCCAAGCCAAATCCAAGTCCACCCCTCCCTGGAAAGCACCGCCGACTTACTCCCTAGGATGGCGACGGACATGTTGCTCGCTGTGGTAGGCGTGAAACTTTGGTTGACGGATATCTAATCTAATCTACTCTGATCAGAACTGCGGCTCGTCGTCGATCAAATTTAAGCTTTATTCACTCTCTGACCTCGACACCCTTATTTCTGGCTCTGCATCCAATGTAGAGGTCAAGGGAGCGAGACCCTCTATCAAGTACACAGTTCATGAATCGGGTCAGGATGAAGATGAGAAAGTGAGCGAGGTAGAAAAGGAGGGCATGCCATGTGAGTTAATAGCACGGCCAATGTCATGCTTGTCACTGAAGCACAACTCTAGACGAAGATGTGTTTGAACGTATGATTTCGCTCATCGAGGGATCTTCTTCGAAACACTTTGCAGCCAAGGAAAAATCCGAGTCAAAACCACGCGCTCGGGACCTCGTCAAAGTCGTCGCGCACCGCGTCGTCCACGGGGGGACCGAATCTGAACCCATGGCAATCTGGCCTGGCCATGAGGATGGTTTAGAGAAGATGGACGCGCTCAGTGCGTTTGCGCCATTACATGTGGGTTTAAATCTTTTTTTATTTCGCCCTTGACCGACTCTTCGACAACTAACTGCGCCTTTGTTAGAACCATTTTGCCGTTCAAGTTGTTCGCTGTGAGCCCATATACCATCAAGTAGACCGCTTCGGACTAATAACCGCGGCTAGTTTGCCTCAAGCACATTCCGAACTCCCGTCAAATCCTCCTCTTCGATACGATGTTCCATTCCACCCTCCCTCCACACATTTATACATACCCTCTCGCGCCCAGCTCTGAAAAATCACCTATCCCACTCCGCAAATATGGCGCACATGGCCTTTCCTATGCTTCCATCCTCGACAACGTATCTTCGCATTTGGGTAAATCGAAGCACGAATGCTCGCTTATTATTGCCCATCTCGGAAGTGGCGCAAGCGTGTGTCTGATCAAGGACGGAAAGAGCTATGATACGAGTATGGGGTTGACACCACTAGATGGTATGTTTCATCGTGTTACTATGCACCCGTCGCAGCACGAGATTTTACACCATATGGACCAGGTCTTCCCGGTGGTACCCGTACCGGTTCGGTCGACCCTGTCCTCATCTTTCATCATACACCCAACGCTTCTGAGCCTACCCATATCCCAGGCGGACAATGTGCCAAGGCCGAGATCGTCCTAAACAAACAAGGCGGTCTCCAGGCCCTAGCCGGCACATCCAACTTTGGCGAAATCTCTTCTTCCAACGAGGACAAGGCACGGCTGGCCTACGACTTGTTCCTAGACAGGTTAATAAACTTCATCGGAGCGTACGTCGTCAAGGCTCAGGGGAAGCTGGATGGGATCGTATTTTCAGGCGGAATAGGTGAAAAGTCGGTCGAGTTAAGAGATGATGTCGGGCGAGCATTTGGCTGGTTGGGATGCGTCGTCGATCAGGGCGCAAACGAAGCCGTCGGGAGTCAGAAGCATACGGTGACGGAGATTACGGACAAAATGAGTCGATTGAAGTTGTTTGTTTGTCTAACAGTAAGCTTATGTCTTTCACATTATGTCACAACAATTAAACTTTTTATTGACAGGATGAAGAAAGTCAATGTGCCCGAATGGCAAAGAGTTTTTATGAATCAAGGTTTTAAAATTAAATAGAAAGCAAACATACTTGAGCTGCGCTAGTCACTGTACGTCTCCCAATAATACATCGTATCCCCAACCAAATCGTGTATACGCTAACCCGACAACTCAAACGCCAAATATCCTCCTCCAAAGACCCGGCCTTCCTCCGTCCTTCTCCCTTTCCCCGCCGACCAGCCCGTCAATATTAGATATTGACTTTTTCCTCCCGACCCGGGGCGAGGTTGGAGCATTGGAATTGGACCTCGCCCGACCCCACGTATCGTACAATTCCCCAGGCGCATAAGTCCCACCCGGTTGGGGGTTCCACGCAACACTCTCGGCCCCCGTTATACTCGACGTTGTGGAAGATCCGGCCGAACCCGAGGGTTTCCTACCAATCTGAGGAGAGGACGAGGCAGAACCGGAAACGGAGGGTGAAGCAGAGGCGGCGGCATACGGACAAGTGTCACCGGTGCCTGTCGGTCTCTGTCGAATGCGCGAGCCGGCCAGTGTACGGGGATTTTTACGGTACTCTTCGCCGTCGCGCACGTAGTGTCGAGAGAATAGGTCCTGTTGGATCCACATTACTTTGTGGAGCGAGCGGATGATAGTTTCTTTTTTTGCGAGGGAGAGGGATTCGTGTCGGAGGATCTGGTTGCGTAGTGAGTTGGTATGCTTCCAAAGGAAGGTGAAATGTGGAGCAACGTACAATAACAATCATTTGGTCCATAGTCCAGCCTAGAAGCCCGCTGAGATGTATGTGGTCTACGCGAAATCCTTCCTTGCCGGCAAGCTTTCGGTGTTTGAGTCCAGCCTCGCCGGTGTGCATTAGTCCGACCTTGTCTACGGCGCAGGTTAGCATCAACTTTGTCACCATGCCGTCAAAACGAACTCACCGTAATATTCCCAGGTCTTAAAATCATTATAATCACTCGTAATGAGCCGCTTAAGATACACGGTGAAAAATCGCTTGCGCTCTTTGATCTGCGCGTCCTCCAAAGTCAAATGGCTGACGTCCGCGACCATCGGACCTTCATGGCCCGTGGGACGAGGCATGAAGACTTGTTTCGTGACGCTAAATTTGAACAGGTGCGCATACACACGGTCGACGAGTGTTGGAATAAGAGGCTCGAGAATGAGGGCTGCTTCATTGAGCATGTCCGCATCTGATTCCGTGACTAAGGACAAGAAATGAAATCAGCGTGCTGGCTAGATGGGTCGAACATTGAACTTACACTCGAGAAACGCCGTCAAGTAGGACACCCGGTCTGGGAGCGACGTGTACAACGCCTCACGGTCGACATGCATCATGCATGGGTTTGGGTCCGAAGGCTCTTCAGCCATTGGGGTGGGCATTGGCGTTTTGTCCGAGTCGAATGGGCAGTGGTCGGTTTCCATGGGGTAAACTTTGGGGAGAGATAGAATGTCAGTTGGGTGTCGGGTCCGTCGCCCAATATATATCCGCAGGCAAACAACATCTCGAGGCTGAAATTCTCGACGACTCGTAGCGGATGAAACACATGACTGCGTTATAACGGGAGCGTATCCCCGTGTATTGACAGGGCAGCGTGCCGTACGCGGCCTCTATACTGCTTCTCGACTAGAGCAACAAAGTTTATTCAGCTCACCTGTGGGTCGCCTAGCGAGATCGGGGGGGAAGAAACGGACGACCGGTGACTGGGTTTATATACCCATCCCTATACCATTTTGCAGCTTGGGAAGTCCATCGGCGCGTGTCTCTCCCCGCTCCTGAACTTGGTGCATCCGGGTGCCTTCGGTTGATGCCCCTTTGGACTTGAAATTAATCGGTGTCGGGCGCGTCAATTAGCTCCGTTGGCGTGACGGCATATAGCAAATGCTCGCTTGCGTGTAGATCATGCATATATATGTCGAGTTTCAGCTCTACTTGTGGCGCTCGTCTCGACAGCTAGGCTCGGCGCCACCCGCTCCCGCCGGCCGGTTCGTTCCGGCGGCGGACCAGACAGCTCCGACGTTGTGCCTCGCGGGTGAGTAAGTATCGGTAAACTAGGGTAAGTCACCGGAATAAACCACGTCAAACCTGTCATTTAATGTGGCTCGTTCACATTTGATGGTGGTAGAAGTTTAGAACGTTAGAACGTCAGCTGCTTCTTGGCCGCATCACTGTTGCATCTTATCTTTCGGCGGCCGGACAAGCCCAAGATGGCTAATTGCCTGCGCCCGTACCTAGTACGTATTTTTCGTTAATTTATCTACAGCTGTCATACTGAACCCGAAATAGGGTTGACAGGTGCAGGGGCCTGCCTCGATCTGTAGCACAAACGACCGTCTTCATCGGAGTGACCTCGTCTCGCGCAAAAGGTATATCGGATTCTATACGTGGCCTCGAACCTATTACCCCTTAGGTGCAAGCCTCATGCCTTGATGACGGCTCACCGGCCGAACACATAACCGAATACCACCTCACAATCCATGTGGGTTTCTTGCCTCTCCTATAAAGCACGCCCACGAAGGCGCCATGCTCGGTCCCCGGCCCCCGCAACCCTCCTCTTCCAATGACCGCCAATATCTATTCCTCACCCTTTGGTCCCCTCCCGCCGCTGCCTGAAACCAATTTTGTCCATACAATTCTACATTCGCCGTCCCCGCCGCGTCCGCCTCTGCCAGATGATTACGTCTTACACATCGATGGGATTACTGGGGAGGAACGTACCTTTCAGCAATTTAAGCAGCGAGTAGATGGTTTGGGTACCGCGCTATGCTCACCAAAAGAGCAAGGCGGGTTAGCTCTTCGGCCAGGAAAGGATATAGTCGGCCTACTAAGCGACAACTGCATTGTAAGAGCATGCTTTGGACACCATGTTTCCTGACCATGACCCAATCGACACGTCATAGGACTACCCCGTCTCGATCCTAGCCACACTACAAACTACTATCCCTGTGGCACTCCTAAACTCACACTCCACAGCTCGCGAACTCGTGCACCAACTTAAGCTCTCGCGCCCTACCCACCTCATCGTCGGGCTAACCTCACTGGCCGTGGTCAGACAAGCGCTCAAATTCGCCGGACTGCCCACTAAGCCCGGGATCACCGTACTCGAGGGCAATGGCCACAAAGCGCACGCTGGGGAAATATCTTTGCAGCGGTTGATCGATCGGGTCAAAGAGCGGGACGCAAAGCCCGTGGGCGTTCTGCCGGCGAAACGAGATACGCTCGCTTACTTGGTCTTTTCGAGTGGGACGAGTGGGCTGCCGAAAGGTGGGCCGTAACTAAATTGGTGGTCGAGTGGGGAAAAGTTTGATGATATTTTTCTTATTCTTTTAGCCGTGATGATCTCTCACGGGAATCTCAACGCGTGTTATGTGCAGTTGTTGATTTGGACGTCCCATGCTATCCAAGTCGCCCCTGTAAGTCTATCCAACATGCTATATGCGCTGTCCATTGAATTAACAACGGCATATAGCCCCCACAGCCGGTCTACACGCAATATCCCGTCAATTTGGCTTTCTTGCCGATGTATCATACGATGGGCCTGCACATCTATATCTTCAGGTTCGTAATCCCTTTGGTGGTTTGATGACCTAGTGCTCTATTCATCTAATTTTTCATCGCATATAGGCTTTTTATTGCTCCGAGTACGCAAGTTGTGCTCCCATCCTGGAATGTTGACAACGTTTTGCGGTGTATACGCGAGCACCGTGTCACTGGGATGGCTCTTGTGCCTTCACTTGTGTTCCAACTACTGGCACATCCCAAGTTTCGGTCGAAAGAGACAGATTTGAGCTCCCTGCTGGGTCTTGGGACTGGAGCTGCATACCTTCCTCCAGCGGTAAGTGTTTACAAACAGGGTGAGGTTCAAGTAATTGACTGGCTCTTTAGACTGAGAAGGAATTCTTGAATGCGATTGAGGCAAAAGGAGCTAAAGGTACCAAAATCATGAGGATGTCGAGCGGGTACGGACTTAGCGAATCGGTTTGAAATATCTTTACAACCACCTTGACAAGGAGTCTAATTGCTTGTATCCGTATAGACAATAGCCGTCATGAGCCAGCCCGTTGACGGCATGCTCGGTGGGAAGGTAAACTTCAGACTTGGTTCTGCCGGCGTGCTCATCCCAGGTATTGGCCCCCTTCTCCTACTTTTGAACACGCCAGTAACGCCGATTCCACTCTAGGGCACGAAGCCCGGCTGTGCCATGACGCTCCAGCTGGGACTCCGGTGGAGGACTTGGTGGACGTTGCACCAGGTGAACCAGGTGAACTGTATGTCCGAGGCCTAAACAACGCAATGGGGTATTGGGAAAACGAAAAGGCGACTAAGGAGACGTTTTTGCCTGGGAACTGGCTAAGGACCGGAGATCGCGTAGGTAGCGTTCTCGTCGGGGCGAAGCGAGAGACTGACATTAGGAGCTATCAGCTGGCCTACAAAGACGGTCACTTTTGGTTCCAAGATCGAGCGAAAGATACCCTTAAAGTATCCGGCGTGCAAGTTTCGCCTACCGAAATCGAAGCGGTTCTCAAAGGGCACCCAAGCGCTTATCTTTCGGATGTATGCGTCGCTGGTGTACCTGGGGAACGAGACAGCGGGGAACTTGTGCCAAGGTGAGTTCGCGTATACGCGTGTCGTTCTGCTCTTTCAACGGCTAACGAACCACCATAGGGCGTGGATTGTGCTCTCCGCTGCAGGACACAACGCAGGGTCGAAAAAGGTTATTGCGGATCTGCATGAGTGGATGCAGGGGCAGCTGAGTAAACCCAAGCAGCTGCGAGGTGGGATTGAGGTTGTAAAAGAGGTAAGCTCTCGTGTCTTTATGTATTTTGTGTGCGTTCTGAATGGTTGGATAGATACCCAAGAACCCGACCGGGAAAGTTCTTAGACGCGTGCTTCAGGAAAGGCACGCAAAGACGCATGCAAAGATCAAAGCCAAGCTATGAGGTCGATTTTTGGACGGCGGGCGTGATGTGTGATGATATACCACAATACTAGCATTTGTTGACTCTGAAAGCACGCCAGGAGGTTGCTGTCACATTATGAGCTTATTGTAGGAGGGCGCAACTTTCTACGAGCTATATTGCTTCAGCTGCTCTCCAAGTCTTGGGTGATTCGGCTTGGGTCTACCGAAAGGTACGGGCCGATCAGCTAAGGGCACACCGCACACGACTTTTTGGCGTGATGTGTCCCTGGAATCACCGTTCAGCTCAATGCAGTGTATGGTTCACTTATTTTAAGTACAAACTTTCGCGTACACTCGTTGATCTTAGTTGTTCGATAATCCTTGCGTTCCACTTCAAGATAAACACTTAGTTTTGCGATTCAAACCAACACGAAGACTTTAATTGACACTTAATATTTATTTGTTAATTCCTAACATCCGGTCATTTAGCACAGTATAAGACGGGTGGACTGTAATCAGATTTAAGCACGCTCAAAGTACCACTTCTGGTTATCCTGCTGGTTGTTCTGCCAGACGCAGATCTTGGTGCCATTCTTGTCGGAGCCGTGGACCAGGTCGAGGACGTAGCCGGGTTGCTGGACCGGCTGGACACTGAAAGTAGGTGAACGTCGATGAGCTTCTAACACCTTAGCGTCGACGAGTAAATCACTTACAAGATACCCTTGTCAGCGGCAACAAAAGTGAACTCTTGAGGCTGCGAAGACGCCTTGACAAGGACGCCCTGCGCGAAGCTCTGGCCGGGGAATGCAGCATAGGTATTGGTCTCGACGTTACGGATAGTGAAGTTTTGGCCGTGACCAGTAGGCTGAACCTGCCACTGTATAATTATCCCGGTATTAGTCTAGCAGCACTCCAGATGACAACGAGCTAACCTTTTGATTGTTTCCACCGTTATGTTCGTAGCCGAAGATGTCCGCGCCCTCGTTCGCCTGACCGCGGTTCAGGTCAAATACGGTACCGGTCTTGCAGTTCTTAATGGTATACGTGCCGGGAGACACAGGTCCTTGTTGTTGCGGGGGTTGCTGGGGCTGTTGTGGCTGCTGTTGCGGCGGAGGCTGTTGAGGCTGTTGCTGAGGCTGCTGCTGAGGCTGCTGGTACTGCTGTTGAGGTTGCTGGGGTTGCTGATACTGCTGCTGAGGCGGCGGGTGATATCCTCCTCCTCCTCCACCCTGACCAGGGTTGTCGCTGTATCATCTATGGTTAGGAGAACGGGAATGATTGGTGAAATGTACTGACTTGATCTTCTCGAACTGCCACCTTTGTTGGTTGGCCCCAGTCCTGTCCCACAGATGGACCTGCGTAGTCATTTAAATTCTATAAAATAAGTCCATAATGAAACCGGATCTTACCGTAGCTCCATTATCGCTACGTCCCATGTCCAAATCGACGACAGCATTGTCACCTGGGACACCGATACTGCAAAACCTCGCATCAATAACAATATGCATCTTATCGGATAACCACTCACAAATAGTTATCCTCTTTTTGGATCAAATTCCATTTAGTCGGATTGTTCGACCCATGGAGCTTGCTGCCGTTGTGTGTGCCGTTCACGCTAGCGTAATCGCCAGACTCGACGTTCTGGATGTGGTACCCGTCATCCGTACGCCGAACATACCACTGTGATACACAATCATGGGTTAGAGGCACGGTGGATAGTTGGGGAACATCTCACATGCTGGTTGTTCTGGTCGTGCTGCTGCCAGCCGTGAATTTCATGGCCGTCCTTACGGCTAAGGTCAAGAATCGTGTGCGACTTGGAATTGCGGATGCGGTAGGTTCCAGATGAGATTGTCATGTTGTTAAAACTTTCAGAAGAGTAGGGTGTGGGATACGAGCGGCAGTCTGGAGGTTTATATAGTCTACGAAGCTCCAAAACCAAGCCTTTCGGATGCGGTGCGGTCGGCCGATGAGGTCACACTGGTCCAAGAATTACGACGAAGATGATGTTATCCATGAGGAAAAAAGGGGTGCGGAGGGAGCCGTTCTATTCTCCAGCCTCGATCTCGTTAGCTGGTCGCATGTTTTCAACCCCCGGAGGCCTTTATGCACAGCCAAGTTGCCCATCGAGAAAATCAGCCTACGCCCCAAGCTTAGATCTGCCAATGACGGAACTGAGCCCGTGGGTATGTGATCACAAGGTGACGCACGTAAAGTGCGCCCAAAAAAGAGCCAATGGCGAACGACTTGCACAACCGATGGTCGTGAAATCGAACGTGCTAGAACTGGACTAGGAACCTCATGATAAAGGCCAGCGTATCGAAGCTGGTGTTGTCCAGACCATGCTGCCCGTCGTAGTCTCCTCATAGCGGATGCCCTTGAACGTTCGGTTATAGATATTACGCGCAGTTTTGCCTCATAGTTGGAGCTAATACTGGAAGCTTGGATATTCGGCTCGCTGATGTGAGCTAACTCACGCAAGCTGCACTCCCAGGCGTAGAGTGTGGCTGTGTAGCTTTTGAGAGAAAATAAATAGCCACATCTATCCCCGTGGCTATTGCCAAAACGATGAAACATAGGGTTGCTTGGGGAGACTGGTGGCCGTCTGGGACAAACGTTCCTACATTGGTAGTGTAAGTAGTGTATTCACTGAAGGGCAAGCTGTTGAGCGTCCTGACCTCAGTATTGAGCTGAGCGATATTCGTTGACCCTGTGTTCAAAGATTGGAGGGTATGTAGGAATGTTTCGAATATTGTATAATTAAGGATTGAATTTGAACGGTCGAAAGAACAGATTTGGCAAAGGATTTAGTGCTGCACTCCAAAACCCATTGTTGAGATAGAACAAGCCAGAGCATCAATTATAAAATCGCAATTATTGTTTACATCGCCTCGGGTTGTCAAGATGATTTGGAGGGTAAACAACAGTGAAAAAACGCAGGTGTAGGGATGCTAAACCAGATCACGGGTCAACAAGTTGGGGTAGAGCATCCAAGCAAGGATATTTTATACCACGCGTATGTACCGCATCGGTGGGGTTATTATGGTTGCCATGTGTAGAAACTCCGTCATTGAAGGTTGAGGTTAAGTTTGAGAATGCGTAGAATTCTTGAGTGATGAGCTGTGAAATCACATGACCTAAGCGCCAGCACCCTCTCTCGAAGCGACTACGATGTCTTTCTTGTCTCGAGCCAGTCGGCGAATGATCGCCAGACCAATCGTCTCCTTCCCAAATGTCAGGCTAAATACGACAAAGGCTACGCCTGGGACTGGCCTCACCACCACTCGCCAGGATCACGAGAAGAGTGGAATAGTGGAACCTACGGAGGCCCCCAAACATGTGGTTACTGCCGACGTAGTTAGTGGTGCCCCAAGTAAGTATGATTCTGCGAACTCATAGGGAAGTTTCAAACGTGACACCTAGCCGAGCTGCGCCACCGTGCTGTCCGTATCTATAAGCCCACTCGCAACACCATGCAGGTCAGACATTTTACTTCTATGCCTTTGCATGTAGCCATTCTGATGCGACCGAATTTTGAGTATAGAGTGGAGGTGCCAAGTCAGATCAATGGCGTATAGATTGGGATATATTACAAGGATCTGGCCGGTGGGAGAACCCGCTGATGGGATGGGCGAGCTCGTGAGTTCAACTCTTGTAATACAAAATCGGAGACCTTATTATGCGACGAAATAGCGCGGATTACATGCAGGGTACTCGCATGAACTTCAAGACCAAAGAAGATGCAATTCACTTCTCCGAGAAGCAAGGTGTGTTTATTAAATTTGCCTCTTTCCTTGCTCAATCGACTCATGATTCATTGAATAGGCTGGGATTACTATGTCCAGCCAGAGACTGTGAAACGTATTCCTCCAAAGAACTACGCGGGAAATTATACCTATGTTCCTCACACTCTTCGCATTCACCACACCAAGTAGAGTTCTGCTTAACCACTGTCGTTACATTGGTTGTGAATGTGTGGGCTGCCAATCAATCGGCACTTTGTGTTCTCTGCTCGACAAGAATCGATTGCTATGAGGATGAAGAACGAATGGAAACGGACAGATAGGAATACAAGAAAGCACACACTTGTCGAAAGCTGATAGTCCAACAGGATATCACGATACTTAAGCATCAAACCCTATGATTTGCTCTTTGGGCTTCACAGCAACTCCCTTGGCTGTCTTCTTATCTCCTTCGTCGTCCAAAGTGAGCATAACCTGTCTCTCCCTCTCTTTCTCCTTCTTTTCTCTTTCCTTACGCTCTCGCTCCTGTTCCTCCTTCTCTCGGGACACCCTCAGCTCTTCAACCGCCGAATGTAACTGTCCCAAAGCCGCATTTCTCGCTCGTTCCATTGCCTCATAATCATATGTTGCCGGATCAGCCGCAACCTCGGAAGGCAATCCCGAGGCCATCCCATCGACCCCTGGTACAGCGATTCCAAGCCCAACCGCTCCGATTCGGGTATTTCGCCTTGACCGGAAACCAGGTCGGACCGGTGGTACGGTAGGTGGCGGACCAGGAGAACGAGTCTGGCGCATCTCTGGGGTGCTAGTAGCTGTTGTGGTCGTGGGTTGAGGTGCAGCGATTTGTGGTGTGGCCTCTTTGTCTTCCTCGGTGCGAGGTTGGGGTGGAGGCAAGGATTGCCCGAATTCGTGCATAGCAGTTACCACACCAGGATCAAGCCGGATATCAAAGAGGTCGAGTACGTAGCGTCGGACAGGTAGGCGGAAACGCTGTGTCCCCAGTATGTGAAGCGCTCGGTAAAATAAGGGTATTGATTGAAAGGTCCTTCGACCATGGGGTTTGTTCCTCAAGCTAGCAATAAGAGCATCAACGATAGCTGAACAAGTACCAAGTGTAGATATCGCACCGTGACAGTGTCCTGGATGCTTGGTTCTGAATAACAGTGTTCGAAAGGTTATTGATTGCTTTAAGGATCTCTCGCTCCCACGGATCGCTCGGTGGCTTGAGTGCTTTTCGGCAATCTTCAGTCCATGGCTCCCAGGGCGTGATCTATGAGAACGTCGGCATTGTGGCAAACCTTTGATTTTGAAGACCTACGTATAAGAATTTCTCGACATCCATCGGAAGACATAGCCCGGTGGTGAGCCCTAAAGGTGTTACTGTGGCTTCCCACTCATACTCATCTAGAACTTCGGCTCCTTGAGGTGTGCTTGAGATTAGCCCAAGTACGTAGAAGCATGTCCTGTAGCACGTTTTGTTACTTATCGGAACCCATATGATGCCTCGAGTATACTCACCCTCGAACG
Source organism: Ceratobasidium sp. 428 (assembly GCA_019623705.1). NCBI lineage: Eukaryota > Fungi > Basidiomycota > Agaricomycetes > Cantharellales > Ceratobasidiaceae > Ceratobasidium > Ceratobasidium sp. 428. The sequence continues at coordinate 89 of WSTJ01000524.1, read as the reverse complement.
GAAAGGATCTCCGATTTGCCCGCGATCTCCACAATATCACGGATGATGTCCTCTTCCTCAAGGAATGGAAGACCCCCAGCGGTTGCTCC